>JAZKJV010002278.1:600000-835091 GCA_037367405.1 Ottelia alismoides
ATTATGCGTTGATTATTTCTTGATCCATTGGGCTTCTTGGGCTGTCATCGCAGCGACTTACTGGTTCCACCTTATGTGGACCATAATATAGTCCCTAGAGTTCTGGAGGGTCAATCGATAATCCAATTAGTCAAACCATCAGAGAAAGTTTGCATTAGATGCGAGTAGGCATACGGAAAGGAGAATAAAATATCGTTATTTTCTTGTAGAGATCATAGACATCAATCTGTTCATGGATGACATTGAGACCCGTGAATTCTCTCCACTGAGTAAGGAATGGATATCATAGTCGAATTCCCTATGTCTTAGAATAAGAGATTTTTGCTGATTTGCCAGAAGAACGGATTGATACCCACCTGTTCTTAATAAAGGAAGAGGAGTTATTGAAGATTTCTTTGAATAAAGATGATATCATTTAAAATTTTTGTGCAGCACTGAGTTCAGAGCTTGAAATGCCAATGGTGGACATTTTACAGTTGAAAGATTTGACACCACCAACCTACACAGTTGTAGAAGTTTCCACTGAGATGACTCATACCCCACCAGAGCTTAAACCATTTCCAGCAAATATGAAGTATGCCTTCCTTGCGGGTACACAGAATATGTTCCTGGTGATCATCAATTCCCAATTAACTAAGGAATAAGAATCTCGTCTGCTCAAGATTCTAGAAAGAAATCGCAAGTCCATAGGCTAGAAAATATCAGACCTCCATGGGATTAATCTGTCACTATGTTCCCATCACATCTACCTTGAGGAAGATAGCAAGCCCTCTTGTGAGTTTCAGTGCAGATTGAATCCGAATCTATGGGAGGTTGTAATGAATGAAATTACAAAATGGTATGATGCGGGATTCATATATCCCAACTACAACTCGAAGTGGAGGAGTCCCTTGCATGTTGCGCCCAAAAAATCAGGGATTACCATTGTAAAGAACGGCAAAGGAGAGGAGATCGTAACTAGAGTTCCAACATCTTGGCACGTCTGTGTGGATTACAGACACATGAATCTAGCAACCAAGAAGGACCATTTCCGCTCCCCTTCATCGATCAAATAGTCGAAAGATTGTCCACAAAGGAGTATTTTTTATGGATATTCTGGTTATAATCAAGTTTCAATCGTCCCATAATTCCAAGAAAATACTACCTTTACCTATCCATTTGGGACCTATGCCTTCCACAGGATTCCTTTCACACCTTTCAAATGTGCATGTTGGAAGTATTTGCAAATATGGTTGATAGTTTTCTCAAGGTTTTCATGGATGATTTCTCGATCTATGACGACGATTTTGATCAGTGTCTATCATATCTAGTTCTAGTGTTGAAGAGATGCTATGAAGTGAACCTCATGCTCTTGTGGGAAAAGAGACACTTCATGGTGACTGAAGGGATTGTGCTAGGACATGTCATCTCAAATCATGGAATGGAGGTAGACCCTGCAAAGGTGGACGTCAATTCGAAGCTAGAGATACCTACAAGTTTGAAGCAAGTCCAGTCATTCCTAGGTTATGTGGGCTTTATCGAAGATTCATCAAAGATTTTATCAAGATTGCCCGACTGCTGACTGAGCTTATGGGCAAGGAGGAAAATTTCATTGTAGATACTAGAATCCTCCAAGCCTTTAATCAATTGAAAGATATGATACTTAGGCCCCTGTCCTCCAACTGCCAGATTGGTCTATCCCCTTTGAGATAATGACAAATGCTTCCGATTATGCCATTGGAGTGGTTTTGGGATAGATAAGAGATGGTTTATTATTTGCAATTCACTATGCCAGCAGAACTCTTGATAAAGTTCAGAAGAATTACATCGTTACTAAAAAAGAGTTGCTACAGTCATCTTCACCCTAGGTAAGTTCAGATCACATTTATTGGGATCCAAAGTCATAGTCTATACAGACCATTTCCATCAAATACCTGCAAATCAAGAAGAATGTCAAGCTAAGAGTCATCAGATGTATCCTTCTACTCTAGGAGTTTGACCTTAAAATTCGAGAAACTGATGAATCTCGTATTCATCATGCTAAACTTGGTAAATTAGGCTATGTTCCCCGAAATTCACATGCATTTAAATAGAGCATCATTAACATTTATACATGTGTAAATAATATTTGCATTTCATCATATGCATAATTACATTAAAAATTCCAACTGTAAATTAGCCCAAAAAGCTGCTAACTTCTCATATTTTTAGTTAATTCATCCTAACTCCGATCGACCCCAAATCACCTCTGTTGTGTAAATATTCCTAACAAGAATAAATAAAAAATACAAAAAATACTAACTCAAATAAATGTCAAATAATCCCAAAGTCTGATTTCACATCTGATGAACTAAAACGAGCATATATCCCTCTTACATTGTCCGATTGGGTCTACTCACTTTTAAAGTACTCCATTTTCAAATACCTTCAAAACAAGACCAATTTCGTAAAATTCAAAGCTCATATGTGAAAGTTGGATTTTGGGCCTCTTTTACGCATTTTAACTTTTTGCTATTTTTGACCGAAGTTTTTATGTACATAATTAACCCTTTTAATTTTATTTCTTCTTCATTTGTGTTCTTTGATGAAAGTTTTAGTAAGAGACATAAAAATCCAAATCTAGATCAAGACTGAAATCAAAGAAACTGACCGTGTCCAAGTGTCCGTTGGGAGTCTGTACAAAAATCCCGTATTTTGCACTTCTATTTTATTTCCCTATTTTCTTATTTACTAAAAATCCAAAAAAAAATAGATTAGTATGTAATTAATTTTCTTGTATTTTATCATATTTTTTTCTAGATTTTTTTCCTCTTTAAAACCATCAGACAAATTACAAAATCCCAAAAAGTTGGTTTTCTATACACATAGGAAACCACCAAAAATACTAGTTCGCACAGATGACCTCTTTTGCTCCCAGGTCCTTCATGAAAGTTGTAGATCACGTCGAGACAAACAATTTTGTGAAGGAAATTTTTCGATCTGAGGTCTCCTCTTATTTCTTTTTTATTTTTCTTTCCTCTTTAATTTTAAAATTTTTTGGGGGCGCCACGTGGCAGCTCCTGGGCGTGCCATGAGGCACCCCAACCTACTTCACTTATCTCTCCTCCTCGGGTCACGTGCCCAGCACGTGACCCCACCTTCTCCTACCTCCAACTATTTCCAAGCCTCCACCCCTCCTCACGAAATGCCTTCGCCTCCCTCTCCCATAATCGCCCACCTTTTATCCTCCCTCGTAATCGACGCCGCGAGGCCATCACTCCTCCCTTCCCACAGCCGACCGTTACTCCTCTTCCCCTATAAATCCTCCACCCTCATTCTCGATTCCCTTCATCTGCCATTGCTCCAGCTTGGCCGATGACAGCGGCCCAACACTACTCATTGCGACGTGATCTGAAGGCTATCCTTCGTTGCAACGCTTCCCGGCTCTGTAGAAGCTTCGAGGCCTCGCTCGCCAGCCATCTGAGGCGATCACCTGGAAGCAAGATTTTGCTCCTCCAACTTCTGGCAAACCCCCCTTTCAACCTCCTTTCTGTTCATAACTCCTCTACCTCCAGAACAACTCCGTCGCCGCCCTCGACATGGACCACCTCCACCCCCTGCGCTTCGCCCTGCCTCGGTCAGCCCTCGATGACCACCGTAGCTCCGCCTCAACCACACCGAAGCCTCCAACGCCTCGCTGTCACTTTCCAGTCTTCGCCTCCGTCCTGGGCGACACCCCATCGTAGGAGGACCGCTACACCATCGTCTCCTCTAGTCTCAGTCGGTCGAGCCTCTCACGAGCCTCATCCTCTGCCCTCTGCGTAGAGGCGTCGCCAATGCTCCAGGCTCCGCCGGTCGTGTGTCGACCGATCGAAGCCTCAATCACCACTTCGCCTGCACCACCGCCTCCTTCGGGACGACCATTCTGATGACCGGCCAAATGACAGAGGTAAAGGTACAGAAATAGGTCGTTGCGACCTCAGTCACTCAGCACGTGTCAATCAAGAAGAAATCAACCACTCGAATAAGATAAAAACAAGCAAGCACAAAATAGAGCGGTCTAGCTATAGGTTTAACCTGGTATAGCTCCCAGGGTCGAACACAAGGAGCACAGATTGGCCTTGCGGCCTACGATGTAGTCAGGAATCCAAGGGAATCTTTTTATTGGTTTTTATTTGTTTTTGTATATTTTTTTTTAGATTTTTTTAATTGATGAGAAAATGAGAGAAGGTGAATACAAGGGAACTTCAACAATTTATACAACACTCCAAAAATAATGCAAAAATTAAGGAAAAATGGTTTTGATGTTTTTTAAGTTTTTTACTGTTTTTTGGTGAATTTTTGGAATTTTTCTAATGGCTAAAATATTTATTAAAAATCAAACAATGCGAAAAACAAAGGGTACTGTCCAGCAAGGCTTAAGATCCAAAAATAAAATACTCTTGGATCTCAAAAAGCCCTAAAGGTAATTTTCCTATAATCTAGAAAGAATAAGGAAAATTTAGGCACCCTAATTATTGTTTTTGGATTTTTAATTAATTTATTACAATTTTTATGAGTTTTTAGGGGTTTTTCAATTTTTAAGGTTTTTAAGTGATGAAAAGTAGCCAAAATTGGCTAGAAAATCAAACAACAAGCAAGAATCAGTATCTAATTTTTTTAGAATTTTTGGTGGATTTTTTATATTTTTTTGGTATTTTTAAAGTCAAACAGTAGCAAAAGTAGGGGTTTTTGAATTTTTAAAAATAATAAATGAAATCAAAAATGTCCTCAAAAATCACAGAAATTCCTACACCATGGCAGGAGCCATGTGTCAAAATCTCATTGGATTTGGAGGTCGTTTGATATTTTATTCAAAAGTAAAGGTGGGGCACTGTGCACAGGGACCTAAGTGCAAATACCCGAAGACCTGGGGGCTCTGGTGCAAAATACCCAGCAAGTCACGCGCTTCGCGCGTGGCTGGGGCACACAGGGACTGATTTGTAACAAAAACCAAGTCCTAGGGCTATTTGATAACTCGTATCAAAAGCCCAGGGGCATGGATGCAAAAAGCCCACGAAATTCGCACATGCGCATAAACTGTATTCACAGGGGCATAAATGTAATTACTCAAAAAGATTCATTCATTGCATAACATTCCAGATCTACAGGACTAAATATGCAAAAAGCCCAGATATACACGTGACGACGCACGTGGTCACACACACACAGGGGCATACATGCAATTAAAATAAAGCGCGAGGTCCATAATGCAAATATCCCAGAAAATAAACAACTTGAATTAAAAATTACAGGACTAAAAAGAAAATGACAAACTAAGAGGGGGGCCTACGATATTTACCCCTTTATTAGCCGACGGTCGGATGTGCGCCACGTGGTGATCGGACGGCTGGATGTGCGGGCGCTACTCTTCTCTTCTCCTCTTCGGCTCGATCAACGGCTGGGAGAGGTCCACGTGGAAGATCTGACGTCTGAAACGCTGGCCCCTCTCTCCTCTGCTATCAATGGTCCAGATGCGCTCCTCGGGTGGATCGACGGCTGCTGCTCCGCAACAGATGGACGCTCACGATCAGAACTGGAGCTGGAGCGTCATCGGACGGCTCTGGATGATGGAGGAAGAACTCGACGCCGGCGAAGTTCGCCGGCCTCCTGCGTGCACTCCGGTCCTCCTCAGCTGCTGCTAATGGTCTGAACACGTTCCTGGTGGCTGCCCGCAGCTGACGGTGATGGCCGAGGGTCCAGCCGAGCCCTGGAGGGGCTCCGGCGAGACCTGGCGGCGCGAAGCTCCGGTCTGAACTGTAGGGGGGCTCAGATGCCTCCCTTTGGACCTGCAAAGTAGACACGAAGGTTCGCGGGTCGAGGGCAAAATGCCTCGACCCCAGAAAGCGGGGTGAAGATGGTCTGTGCGGTGGGGCGAGCGAGCTCCGGCGAGGTGGAGACGATGGAGCTCGATTCCCAGATCCTGTGCGATCTGGGTTGAGTGAAAGGGCGTAGAAGGTGCGTGAAGGTCTGGCGAAGATGATGGTAGGGTCGGATAGTCGAGATGTTACGCGAAGTGGCCGGAATCGGAGAGATGCGTCGGAGATAAGATTTGGGCGAAATCGGAAATTGGAAGAAATTAGAAGGAGCTAAGGGTACCTGATGGATGCTGGAGACTATGCTGGAGCTGCTCTTGCTCCTGGTCGTAGCCTCGAAGGGCGTCAAGGCCTGAGGCTCGATGCTCGACGCCGGTGGCGGAGCAGTGGCGGCGAAGTTCGCCGGATCAATGGAAGGGACACCCTCACCTCACTGCAACAGGGTCAACCTCGAGCTGTCACCTCGGGCTATGCTCTGGAGGTCACGGGAACAAGGATGGCGATCCAAAGATGGGGCGCGGAGGCGGCGGAGGTGCGAATATATAAGGTGACAGCGTCGATTAGGGTTGAGGGTCGACGGCTAAGGAAGGCGTTGATTTGATGGCGAAGGATCCGGCGAGGGAGAGGGATGAACGGCGAAGAATCCGGGCATGGGGTATGCGTGGGAGACAGCCTGGAGGCGCGTGGGAAAATCGGAGAAGGCGGGGCGGCGCGCGTCGTCCAGAATAGGAAGGAGTCCGCGGGGGAGTTGACCGGGGTCAACAGTCCCCCGTGGACCAATCAGGAACGGCCACGTGTGCCCGATTTTTGTTTATTTATTTTAGGGTAGAAATAGGCCGAATTAAAGAAAACTCAAAACATGAAATATTTTTCTTTTATTTTTTTCTATTTTTTGGTGATTTTTAATTAATTTTTGGAAATAAAAATATGGTAGCTATATATATAGGTATATGTACACTATATGGATTTTTATTTTTGATTTTTTATTTGTTATTTTTATGTATTTTTATGCTCATTTTGTATTTTATTTATTTACAAGATAAAATGAGGAAGAAAAGAATATTTTTATTTTATTTTTATCACTTATATACAAGGGTGAAATAAATGGTTGAATACATTTATATACATGGTATTTATACAATGTATTTTTGTATTTTCAATTTTGTAATTTTTATTTGATTTTTGTTTTGTTTCTTGTTATTTATTTTATTTACAATATGTAACATAGAATATTTACAAAAAGTTTAGAAAATAATTGAATTTATTTACAAGGTTAAATAATTACAGGATGATGGTCTATACACATGGTGAAAGAAGGGTATTTTTGAATTTTTGATTTTTATCTTTTTATTTTGTTTTTAATAGTTTCTAAATATACACACAATATGGACAAACATATTTTTGGGTGAGGAAAATATAATTTTATTTATTTACAGAAGTATATACACATGAGCTCCTATCTCCCTCTACTTTGGCTTTTATGCGGTCAGGCCCATGCTGAGCCCTCCCTTGGGTTAGGTTGCTCAATATTTATTCTAAATATTTCCCTCTTTTTCTTTTTGCTCTTTATTCTTTTTATTTTTGCACAAAAACATGCTAATTATAGGTTTTTACACAATGCATGCTTTTGGTATTTATTTGTATTTACACATATCTACATGTATTTGCAAAGGTTTTTGTAGCTAAAATAGAAGAATAAAGAGTGATGAATGGGTATTCATCACCCCCCTATGCTTAACTTTGCTAGTCCCTTAGCAAACACTTATTTGAAAAAGAAGTGAAAAAGAAAGAAAAAGAAAAAGAAAAAGAGGATGTACATGGATCAAGGTTGACTTAATAAATTTTCCTTCATTAAATTGAAATATGGAGCTCGATCAGATCTTTGGATTATTAATGTGTCGGAACCTTATTTGGACTTAAGCTTAAAACTCAACAGCCTCCAAGTTCCACTAGTCGATGGGCAAGACTCCTCAATAAACCAGATCAGAACAAGTCTACATACACAAACCCTAATGACCATGAATCTTTTCCTTGCGGTGTAGGTGATATGTGGCTCCCCACCTCAGAAGTGACAAAGAAACAACCTCCCTCAACCTGGTAACTCTAATGCCTCGGTCTAGCAACTCTTTCCTCGAGAAGCGGGGTATTCCCTTCTAAGTTCAAGTGCAACCGGCTCAAGGAGAGGGGGTAGAAGTATAGAGTTTTGGAAGCTTAGCCAGTGTAGCTAAGTCTCCCGCTGCAAGCTTCATGAGATGTAACATGGATACCATAAGCTTTTGCTTTATACTCCGGTGGGGTTATTAAATTTTCAATCCGACCCACCACTTTTTTGGAGTTCTTTTTGCATTTTTGCACATTTTTTTTTAACAACTTCTGTACAACATATCTACATGGTGCAGCATATATAAGAAATTTCCCCTTGAGCCAGTAGACTATCCCTCTTTTGAAGCTTTATTGCAACCCACAGCTTCTGTCTTTAGCTTTCAACACCACTAGACCAAGTTGAGGTGCACTTCCTTCACTATAAGAAGAAGAGAGGTTCCGCCTAGAAGTACTACCCTCATATGCTACCCCAAGCCAAAGGAAACTGCCTCCTCACCACCTCATCCGTGGAGAGCCATGTGTAAAGTGCAGGTGCAAGTGAAGCCATTGTCTCTGAGAGTCATGCGTGTGTTGTTAAGTGCTCTACTTAGGCTCATCAAGATGACATATGCTCATAGCCTAGTGGACTCAAAGAATTAAGCCCTTATGGACCTGAAAAGCCTTAACCCTAAGTCCTATAAGGTTCCTCTTAAAGTTAAGTGGATTAAGATCTTGTTCAAGCTCCATTTCTCAATTTAATTCCATGCTTAGTTTAAATGTCAACTCTCATCCAGGAAAAACTATATACATATATGTACACAAGATGCTATTTACAAATATTTTACAATCATGCAAAAAAAATTTTTGAAAAATGTTTTGAAATCATGAATGAATGATGCATGAAGTGCAAGTTTTGCAAAAAATGATATTTACAAACAGTCACACAAGAGAAAAATTTTGTACTATATACATAATTTTGATACAAAATATTTACACAAGCTTTAAAAGATTTTTGAAATCATTTTTACAAAAATACTTTGTACACTAGCTATGTATGTGCAAGAATAAAAGAGGTTTATGTACATGAAAAATTTTTAATTTTTGTGATTTTTAGCCATTTTATTTATTAACACACTCACACAAAGTACGAGTTATGGCTAAAGTATATATGAAATATATACACACCCCCCCTATACTTAGCTCGAACGATGTCCTCAGAGTGATCAAGAGCGATGAAGAAGACATAACTCGTGCTTAGTAAAAGGGAAGTGAAAAGGAATGGCTAAGTACAGGAACGAATAAATGAATAAAATAAGAGGAACTCGGTGGTCTCCCCCTATACTTAGGATTAACTAATCCTAAGTATAAAAAGCTGTACATGAAGGGAAAGCCGAGTGAAGAATATACAGAATCTGCCCCCCCTATACTTAGGGTAAAATATCCCTAAGTATAGGCAGCAAAAACAAGAGCAGAAAGAATGAAAAGAATACTCGCAGGTCCGACATCCCCCCTATACTTAGGGTAAAGTACACCCTAAGTATAGCATAATCATAAGATGAGAGACGGGATGTGGGACTAAAGAACAGAATGATATGGACAACTGGATCTATACAGGCAGAGGAACAGTGAAAATCAGGCGTGAGATGTAAAAGATGTGAGTCAAAAGACCACATCTCACGCAAAATGAATAGCGGCAATAATAACGTCCCGCGGCTCATGATCTAGAAATGGTTTGAGCCGCTGGCCGTTCACTCGGAAGGTACTCTCAGAAGATAACTCAGATATATCAATGCTACCGTTATCGTGTACCTTTCTGACCAAATAGGGTCCTTTCCATTTGCTCTGTAGCTTCCCTGGAAATAATCTAAGCCTCGCATCAAACAGCCATACTTTCTGTCCAATCTCAAAATGCTTGTGGCTGATATGAGAATCATGCCACTCTTTGACTTTCTCCTTATAATGTAGGCTGCTTGAGAAAGCTGCATCTCTAAGCTCTTCCAAGGCGGCTAACTCTGCCCTCCTCTGGTCTCCTATACCATCTGGATCCATCAATATGTCTGTAACTGCCCAGAGTGACTTGTGCCTCAGCTCAACTAGTAGGTGACAGGGCTTGCCATACACGAGGCGAAAGGGAGATGTACCCAATGGAGTCTTGAAAGACGTCCTATATGCCCACAAGACCGAGTCCAAAAGCTGTGACCAATTCTTTCGGTCAGGGCGGACGACTTTCTGCAAAATATTCTTGATCTCCCTATTCGACACCTCGGCTAGACCATTTGTCTGTGGATGGTACGGTGTAGCAACACGATGGTCTATGCCGAACTCGGTAGCAAGTGCCTTCACCTGGTCGTTGATGAAGTGAGACCCCCCATCAGAAATAAGAACTCGTGGAACCCCAAACCGCATGATGATGTGCTTCTTCAAAAATCTGCAAACTGTCTTCGCATCTGCGGCTCGGGCGGGGATAGCCTCAACCCAACGACTAACATAATCTACGGCCAACAGAATGTACTCAAATCCCTGACTCTTAGGGAATGGACCCATGAAATCGATGCCCCATGCGTCAAAAACCTCACAGAAATGAATGGGCTGCATCGGCATCATATCACGTTGTCCACAAGTGCCCATCCTCTGACAGTCAGTACACCTCTTCACGAACTCATCTGAGTCCTTGAAGAGGGTAGGCCACCACAAACCGGACTGGAGCACTTTCTGTGCCGTTCTCCTCCCAGAATGATGTCCTCCTGCCTCAAGCTTGTGGCAGTAAGTGAGGACGCTATGGTGTTCCTCCTGAGGAATACACCGACGCCAGACGCTATCCCCTCCTTCGTGGTAAAGGATGGGATCCTCCCAGTGGTAGGACTTGGCCTTCGCAAGGAAGGTCTCAATCCTCTGCTTGGGCCAATCTTGTGGGACTTTCCCAGCAACGAGAAAGTTCACAAGATCGGCATACCACGGGAGTGAGGCGATAGCAAGGATCGCCTCATCTGGGAAGGTATCACAAATGGGATCAATCTGCTCAGAATCCTCAGGCTGCTCTAATCGGGATAAATGATCCGCCACCACATTCTTGACTCCAGGCTTATCCTTGATCTCAATGTCGAACTCCTGTAGTAGAAGGATCCATCTAGTAAGTCTGGCCTTGGCATCCTTCTTTGACATGAGGTACCTGATGGCGGTGTGGTCAGTATACAAAGTCACTCTAGATCCAATGATATATGATCTAAATTTATCTAGGGCAAACACTACTGCTAGCATCTCCTTCTCTGTGATCGTATAATTCCGCTGGGCGGGATCCAATGTGCGGCTAGCATAGTGTATCGCAAATGGTACTCCATCCCTCCTCTGTCCTAGCACTGCCCCTACGGCAAAATCGGAGGCGTCCGTCATGATCTCGAATGGGAGAGACCAATCAGGCGGCTGAAGGACAGGAGCCTCAATAACACATTGCTGGAGAGTTTCAAAGGACGAAAGACACTTGTCATCGACAAGGAACTCGGTGTCTTTCGTCAAGAGGTCAGTCAACGGTCGGGCAATCTTGCTGAAGTCATGAATGAATCTCCTATAAAAACCAACGTGCCCCAGAAATGACCGTAACTGCTTCAGATTGGACGGCGGTGTGAGTTTCCTAATGACATCGACCTTGGCCGGATCAACCTCCATGCCTCTGTTGGAGATGATGTGGCCAAGCACCGTCCCTTGAGTCACCATGAAGTGACTCTTCTCCCAAGACAGCACCAAGCGGGTAGCAATACATCGCTGGAGCACTCGGTCTAGGCAGTCAAGACAGGAATCGAATCCGTCGCCGTAAACCGAGAAGTCGTCCATGAAGACCTCCAAACACTCCCCTACCATGTCCGAAAATATCGACAGCATGCATCTCTGAAAAGTCACAGGGGCGTTACATAGCCCAAATGGCATGCGTCGAAAAGCGTATGTACCGAAGGGACAGGTAAAGGTGGTCTTCTCCTGATCCTCAGGAGCGATGGCCACTTGGTTGTAGCCCGAGTACCCATCTAGGAAGCAATAATGGCTCTTCCCTGCCAGTCTCTCTATGATCTGATCGATAAAAGGCAGGGGGAAATGGTCCTTCTTGGTGGCCTGGTTGAGTCTCCTGTAGTCAACACAGACCCGCCAAGAGGTGGGTACTCGTGTAGCGATCTCCTCTCCCGACTCACTGATCACAGTAGTGATGCCCATCTTCTTGGGCACCACATGCAAGGGGCTAACCCACTTGGAGTCGGAAATGGGATAAATAAAATCTGCACTCCACCATTTTGATATTTCCTTCATAACAACCTCTCTTAGGTTGGGATTCAGTCGCCGCTGGAACTCACGCGACGGCTTCGCCCCTTCCTCGAGATAGATATGGTGGGAACACAACGAGGGACTAATCCCATGGAGATCTGCTACGCTCCATCCAATTGCCTTGCGGTTCTTTTCAAGAACCTCCATCAGACGGGATTCTTGTTCTCCAGTCAGATCGGCAGAGATAATGACTGGGTACATCTCAGACTCTCCCGCAAGGAATCTATACTTCAACGAAGTAGGGAGCGGCTTTAGCTCTGGACAGCTGGGTGCTGGCAAATCTGGCTTCTGAAGAAGATGTGTGTATGCTGACAATTCTACCAAATCTGCCTGGGAAAATGATAACGAACTCTCACAAACTGGATCTGGAGAAGGCGGGTCCTCTACATTGTCTCTGTTCTGCTCTGCCTCTACCTCCTCCTCATCTATAGGCTCAGGTGGATCCAGATCTGGCATCTGATCATCACAATCTGCCCAATCAGATTCTGAATCCGAGGGATCTATATCAGACTCGGTGGCATCAGTACCACCGGAGAACAAGGTGGCATCAGTACCACCATCACAGGAAATCGTGTCGCGATCAAGATCCGACTCTGCTGTCTCAATAGTATCCTGAACCAGGGTTGTGCTCTCCAGACTATCCTCTGCTAGCATCTCTGCATCAGCTGTATCTGAATATGAGAGGATGGTCTGTGCTACAGGATCTGCCCAAATTGCCTCATCATCCGTGATCACAAAATCACAGTCCTGGTGGATGTCTGGCTCTGCGTCTGTCAGCTGCTCTGAATCTGTACTGCCATGTGAGCGGGGTCTGGATCTGGCTCTGTAGTCCTTGACCGTCTCTATTTGTATACTCTCGCCCTGGACGCGAAAGAATACCTTCCCACTGTCATGGTCAGTCACTGCCTTGGCTGTGGCCAAGAACGGGCGACCGAGGATGATGGGGGAATCGGTCAACGAGTCAGGGGTCTCCATGTCCAGTACGACAAAATCCACGGGGAATTGCAAACCCTGAATCGTGACGACAACGTCTCGCAACAACCCCTTTGGCCTCTTGACAGACCGATCAACAAACTGAAGGTATGTCCTGCTCTGTCTAAGAGTGCCCAACTCTAAGTGGTCGAGAAGGGCTGCCGGAAGAAGGTTGATCGACGATCCGCTATCTAAGAGAGTACGGTCGAACCTCTGCTCACTAATCTGACATCTGACATACGGGGCCCCTAAATCTGGCCTCTTAGTCGGCAGATGGTTCTGGATTGCGAAGCACGTGGCTTTGGTCAGCACATGGATCTCTGCGGTTTTACTCCTCTTCTTCCTCCTGACTGTGGTCCGGTCTCTCAAGGATCGCTGAAGAAGAGGGATGTGCTGCAAAGCCTCATTGAGGGTCAGCTGGATGTGAAATCGGTCTATCATGCCCTGGCTGAACTCCTCCTGCTCTCTCTTTTTTGGATCTTTTTCTTTTTTCTTCCCCTTCCCCAACTCAAGGGCTCTAGGAAAGGGGATCACAGGGTCCTTCTCAGATGAAGGACTAGGAATAGGTCTAGACGGTTCGATGACTGGATCCTCACAAACATCATTCACCACAGTGGGATCAGAAGAAACTAAACCTTTTCCTTTATTCAAATCAGAATTCTGAGATACATTCATGCGAGGAAAGACAACATTTCTATCAGAATAAATGTTGGTGGCCTCAATACCACCTCTAGCTGGCTCTACAACTAGACGTCTTGCGGCCTCAGTACCGCGGGCTGGCTCGGCTCTACTGGTGGCGTCAGTACCACCTCCTCGATGTGGTGAAACGGCGGCCTCAGTACCGCCGGTGGTATCAGCATCTCGGGTGGCATCAGTACCACCGTCATCATGATGTGCGACTTCAGTACCGCTCTCCTCTTCCTCATCTGGGGCTCTAGATGATTCCTCGTGTTGTCGCTCAGATGAGGCGCCTCCTGCTGGTCTTCTACCGCTCCTAAGTGTGACAAAATCAGCATCAAATAAATCCGACGAGATAACATCAAATGAGTCACTAGAAGTGGTAGGCTCAGTGTGAACTACCTGCTCAGATTTCCTCTTCAAGTTATTCGGATTAGGCTCGATCTGTGCAGGGATGGCGACCTTCCCTCTCATCAGGTCCCGCATCTCCTGGCGGAACTCGTCCATCTCCCGTCTAAATGTAGCCTGCTGCTCTGTGAAGAGGCGGGCTATATCATCCATGGCGGGGCTCTCATGGGAACCCGACGGGTTGCCTCTCTGGTAATGAGGCTGCTGGACCTAGTGTTGCTGTGGCTGAGAGGGGTAAGAGGAATGATGCTGCTGCTGGTGAGCCTGCTGCTCACGTCTCCAATTCTGTCCCTGCTGCTGGTAGGGACGAGGTACGAAGGATGATGGCTGGTGTGATTGGTATGCTGGGGGCTGCTGGTGATCTCTCTGCTGGGAGTACTGCCCTCCCTGACCGGCTGGCTGCTGTTGGGACTGGTTACCCCCATTCCCCCACCTGAATCCGGGATGGTCTCGTCGGATTCCAGGTTGAGGGCGGTCATACCAAATCCCGTTGACATCCATCAACGGTTCCGCATCGTAAGGGGCTGGTGGGAGTACATCCAGAGGCTGATCCGGCTGATATACCACCATCTGTAAGTCTGGAGATGGTGGTGACTGGTAAGAGGGCTGCTGCTGCTGGTACGGCTCCGCCTGTACAAGGTGGACTTGTCTAGGCTGCTGCAAGGAGCTGGAGCGCTGGGACGAGCTACGGCTGCCACCGGAATCGCCTCGCGACAGAAGACGGGGCTGAGGAGCCGTCTGTGCCTCCTGAAGACACAAGAGCTGGGTCTTCATGTCGCTCAGAGTTTGTGCCATTTCCTCCATCTGAGTTATGCCCTGGCACTGCTTCTTCTCTATGATTTCCATGCGGTCCAACTTCTCGCTGATAATCCCCATGTCCGCAGCGGCCGACTCTGCCTGTGCGGCTGCAACTGTGGACGAACTGGAAGGACCTGCATCAACCCGTGCTATCCGCTGATACTGCACGGGCCCTGGCGGCTGAACTCTCTGTGTGTACAACCGAGTCTGGGACATCACCATGTAATTTTCGGACATCTCCTCATAGATGGCCCAGACTTGGTTGTGGTCCTTGGCAAAGTAGGACCCGCCGCAAGAAGCATTCACCAGACCCTGAAGCTCTGGCGTCAGCCCACTAAAGAAGCTCTGAACTAGGTTCGGCTTCGAAATGTCGTGGTGTGGGCATCTATCCAGAAGCTCTCTGAACCTCTCCCATGCCTCGTGAAATTGCTCGTTAGGGAGCATGGAGAAGTTGTTGATCAGGGCCCTTGCTGCATTCGTCCGCCCGAGTGGATAGTACTTGTTCAAGTACTCGGTGCGGAGCTGCTCCCAGGTGTATACAAACTTCCCTAGATGTTTCAGCCAGGCGGCTGCTCTATCTGCCAGTGAAAAAGGGAAGGCCATCATTCGAATCGTATCTTGGTCCACACGACGGTCGTGGACAGTGCTACATATCATCAGAAACTCCTGGAGATGGAGGTGGGGTTCCTCAGTGGCGAGTCCGTGAAAATGAGGAAGCATCTGCAGGGTGTTCGGAGGGAACTTGAAATCCCCCACGATAGCAGGTATCACCACCCACTGGTGCATCAGTGTAGATCCGGGGTTGTGAAGCTCCCGCATCGGTCTTGCTGCGGCAGCTGCTGCTGCTGCTGCTGCGGATGCTGCTGCGGCTGCTGCCTCTGCATCAGCGTCAGGAATGTCCTCCGGCTCGCTCGGCTCGTCTCGCTCTCTTCGGAGTCTCTCCAACTCCCTCCTCATCTCTATCATGAAAGCCCCCTGATCGCGTAACTGTTGCTGAACCGTCTCTAATGATGCGATCAGGGTGGAGTTGATCGCCCCTTGGTCTAAGACAAAATGTTCGGGCTGGCGATCGTCTGAACTGCCGGCTCCGGCCATAGGGACGTCTGCAAAATCAGATGAGCCTAACTCAGGTTCTGTCAAATTAATTCGTCTTTCCTCGGGCTCATGTCTCTCAGTAGCAGAAGAAAGGGGATCGAGGGGGAACAGGGTGGAATCGAACTCGGGCCCGGAGAGCTGGTCTCGACTCTCACGGGCCAACCTAGATGATGGAGTAGACGCGCCTGAAAGCGGTGCAGCCAGAGGCTGCCTAAGAGATCGTCTACCCATCATCTTGATCTGGCGAGTTGGGCGGATGGGATCTGGAGAAAATATGATCGCAAAGCAAACCCCCGGTTCACCAACACAACACAATCTGAAGACCGTAAAAGATCGGTCAATTTATCTTGTCAATTTTATTTGGTGAACATGCAAGATATCAGAGCGCTTACGTGACTTGTTAGGATACCCGATGCTACTCCAACCGACTGGCCCGCACGGAAGAGTCGGTAGTCAGCTAGAGATAACACCGGAGGGTTCTACCTAGGGTGCGGGTCACTCTCTCGCGCATCCAAACCATACAATGAGGGGGTTGCTCTCCCCAAGACAAATTTTTAATGTGAGTGTCTTTTAGGGTCAATAATGTTATCCAGTCCCAATTTTTTTGTTTTTCTTTTTAATTTTTTTTTCAAAATAAATACAAGCGGCCTAACGATTTTTCCGATTCTCCTGATGATTAAGCCAAAAACAGAGGGAGAAGACGAAAAAGCCGATGCACGAAGAAATCAATGATGCATGCAGAGAAAGAAATGCATACCTTGTCTCCAGCACTCTACATGCAAGTGATCCGCGCAGAATTTAAAGACAGAATAAAACTACCTAAATGGTGCAGCGGGAAAAACCGGCCTTAGACAAGCAACTTCTATTGATCGTGAAGAACAATAGTTAGCTAACCGAATCGAGTCCGGAGTCCGATCTTGGGAGTCACTCGGTGCCCGCCACAACGGGTCCTGCCAGCGCTGTATGTGACTCCTCACGGCACGTGGTCTCAAATCCAATTAAACTAACTTTTTCAGTGAATTTTATTAAGGTCCAATTACGTTCTATAGGAACAGATATTCTATTAGGTGTTGGGCCTTAAAAATTTACGTCACAATCAATCAAAATTCCTATGTCTAGGGGCTAAAACCGCGAGAAACACCGGAAAAGGCAGCTAGCTATAAAAACCACGATAAAAGCCGCGAAAATCCAAATGGGTCCCCCGAGCACACCGGTGCTCGGCGAAACAGACCCGCTAAGTTACAAATGTCCACAGTTCAAAGTCTGAGTCCTAAATTATTACAAACAATTGTTCTCTCTCTCTCTCTCTAAGTAGAAATTTTCTTCTTCTTCTCTCTCTCTTCCTGCTCTTCTTCCCGTGCGGGTCCTCAAAAAGTGTACTCCAAGTTATCCACGCAGTACCTCGCACAAAAATTAGAAAAAGAGAGTGTCAGAAAACAGTTATAATTTAGAGAGACAATATGGAAAAATGACTACAAAGCCGTGCTCCCCGGCAACGGCGCCATTCTGATGACCGGCCAAATGACAGAGGTAAAGGTACAGAAATAGGTCGTTGCGACCTCAGTCACTCAGCACGTGTCAATCAAGAAGAAATCAACCACTCGAATAAGATAAAAACAAGCAAGCACAAAATAGAGCGGTCTAGCTATAGGTTTAACCTGGTATAGCTCCCAGGGTCGAACACAAGGAGCACAGATTGGCCTTGCGGCCTACGATGTAGTCAGGAATCCAAGGGAATCTTTTTATTGGTTTTTATTTGTTTTTGTATATTTTTTTTTAGATTTTTTTAATTGATGAGAAAATGAGAGAAGGTGAATACAAGGGAACTTCAACAATTTATACAACACTCCAAAAATAATGCAAAAATTAAGGAAAAATGGTTTTGATGTTTTTTAAGTTTTTTACTGTTTTTTGGTGAATTTTTGGAATTTTTCTAATGGCTAAAATATTTATTAAAAATCAAACAATGCGAAAAACAAAGGGTACTGTCCAGCAAGGCTTAAGATCCAAAAATAAAATACTCTTGGATCTCAAAAAGCCCTAAAGGTAATTTTCCTATAATCTAGAAAGAATAAGGAAAATTTAGGCACCCTAATTATTGTTTTTGGATTTTTAATTAATTTATTACAATTTTTATGCGTTTTTAGGGGTTTTCAATTTTTAAGGTTTTTAAGTGATGAAAAGTAGCCAAAATTGGCTAGAAAATCAAACAACAAGCAAGAATCAGTATCTAATTTTTTTAGAATTTTTGGTGGACTTTTTATATTTTTTTGGTATTTTTAAAGTCAAACAGTAGCAAAAGTAGGGGTTTTTGAATTTTTAAAAATAATAAATGAAATCAAAAATGTCCTCAAAAATCACAGAAATTCCTACACCATGGCAGGAGCCATGTGTCAAAATCTCATTGGATTTGGAGGTCGTTTGATATTTTATTCAAAAGTAAAGGTGGGGCACTGTGCACAGGGACCTAAGTGCAAATACCCGAAGACCTGGGGGCTCTGGTGCAAAATACCCAGCAAGTCACGCGCTTCGCGCGTGGCTGGGGCACACAGGGACTGATTTGTAACAAAAACCAAGTCCTAGGGCTATTTGATAACTCGTATCAAAAGCCCAGGGGCATGGATGCAAAAAGCCCACGAAATTCGCACATGCGCATAAACTGTATTCACAGGGGCATAAATGTAATTACTCAAAAAGATTCATTCATTGCATAACATTCCAGATCTACAGGACTAAATATGCAAAAAGCCCAGATATACACGTGACGACGCACGTGGTCACACACACACAGGGGCATACATGCAATTAAAATAAAGCGCGAGGTCCATAATGCAAATATCCCAGAAAATAAACAACTTGAATTAAAAATTACAGGACTAAAAAGAAAATGACAAACTAAGAGGGGGGCCTACGATATTTACCCCTTTATTAGCCGACGGTCGGATGTGCGCCACGTGGTGATCGGACGGCTGGATGTGCGGGCGCTACTCTTCTCTTCTCCTCTTCGGCTCGATCAACGGCTGGGAGAGGTCCACGTGGAAGATCTGACGTCTGAAACGCTGGCCCCTCTCTCCTCTGCTATCAATGGTCCAGATGCGCTCCTCGGGTGGATCGACGGCTGCTGCTCCGCAACAGATGGACGCTCACGATCAGAACTGGAGCTGGAGCGTCATCGGACGGCTCTGGATGATGGAGGAAGAACTCGACGCCGGCGAAGTTCGCCGGCCTCCTGCGTGCACTCCGGTCCTCCTCAGCTGCTGCTAATGGTCTGAACACGTTCCTGGTGGCTGCCCGCAGCTGACGGTGATGGCCGAGGGTCCAGCCGAGCCCTGGAGGGGCTCCGGCGAGACCTGGCGGCGCGAAGCTCCGGTCTGAACTGTAGGGGGGCTCAGATGCCTCCCTTTGGACCTGCAAAGTAGACACGAAGGTTCGCGGGTCGAGGGCAAAATGCCTCGACCCCAGAAAGCGGGGTGAAGATGGTCTGTGCGGTGGGGCGAGCGAGCTCCGGCGAGGTGGAGACGATGGAGCTCGATTCCCAGATCCTGTGCGATCTGGGTTGAGTGAAAGGGCGTAGAAGGTGCGTGAAGGTCTGGCGAAGATGATGGTAGGGTCGGATAGTCGAGATGTTACGCGAAGTGGCCGGAATCGGAGAGATGCGTCGGAGATAAGATTTGGGCGAAATCGGAAATTGGAAGAAATTAGAAGGAGCTAAGGGTACCTGATGGATGCTGGAGACTATGCTGGAGCTGCTCTTGCTCCTGGTCGTAGCCTCGAAGGGCGTCAAGGCCTGAGGCTCGATGCTCGACGCCGGTGGCGGAGCAGTGGCGGCGAAGTTCGCCGGATCAATGGAAGGGACACCCTCACCTCACTGCAACAGGGTCAACCTCGAGCTGTCACCTCGGGCTATGCTCTGGAGGTCACGGGAACAAGGATGGCGATCCAAAGATGGGGCGCGGAGGCGGCGGAGGTGCGAATATATAAGGTGACAGCGTCGATTAGGGTTGAGGGTCGACGGCTAAGGAAGGCGTTGATTTGATGGCGAAGGATCCGGCGAGGGAGAGGGATGAACGGCGAAGAATCCGGGCATGGGGTATGCGTGGGAGACAGCCTGGAGGCGCGTGGGAAAATCGGAGAAGGCGGGGCGGCGCGCGTCGTCCAGAATAGGAAGGAGTCCGCGGGGGAGTTGACCGGGGTCAACAGTCCCCCGTGGACCAATCAGGAACGGCCACGTGTGCCCGATTTTTGTTTATTTATTTTAGGGTAGAAATAGGCCGAATTAAAGAAAACTCAAAACATGAAATATTTTTCTTTTATTTTTTTCTATTTTTTGGTGATTTTTAATTAATTTTTGGAAATAAAAATATGGTAGCTATATATATAGGTATATGTACACTATATGGATTTTTATTTTTGATTTTTTATTTGTTATTTTTATGTATTTTTATGCTCATTTTGTATTTTATTTATTTACAAGATAAAATGAGGAAGAAAAGAATATTTTTATTTTATTTTTATCACTTATATACAAGGGTGAAATAAATGGTTGAATACATTTATATACATGGTATTTATACAATGTATTTTTGTATTTTCAATTTTGTAATTTTTATTTGATTTTTGTTTTGTTTCTTGTTATTTATTTTATTTACAATATGTAACATAGAATATTTACAAAAAGTTTAGAAAATAATTGAATTTATTTACAAGGTTAAATAATTACAGGATGATGGTCTATACACATGGTGAAAGAAGGGTATTTTTGAATTTTTGATTTTTATCTTTTTATTTTGTTTTTAATAGTTTCTAAATATACACACAATATGGACAAACATATTTTTGGGTGAGGAAAATATAATTTTATTTATTTACAGAAGTATATACACATGAGCTCCTATCTCCCTCTACTTTGGCTTTTATGCGGTCAGGCCCATGCTGAGCCCTCCCTTGGGTTAGGTTGCTCAATATTTATTCTAAATATTTCCCTCTTTTTCTTTTTGCTCTTTATTCTTTTTATTTTTGCACAAAAACATGCTAATTATAGGTTTTTACACAATGCATGCTTTTGGTATTTATTTGTATTTACACATATCTACATGTATTTGCAAAGGTTTTTGTAGCTAAAATAGAAGAATAAAGAGTGATGAATGGGTATTCATCAACGACCGAGCCTCTAATTCGGGATGTCAAACCACAACCTCCAATCCGAGCCTAAGCTTCGTAGCCCGAGGCTGCCCGAGCCTGAGGCCCAACATCCGAGCCTCCGCTCCGATTCCCGAGCCTCCGCCTCAGCCGCCCGAACCTCCAACTGCCACCACGTGTCATCTCGGCCACCCGAACCTCCGCCTCATTCCCGAGCCTCCGTTGCACGTGCGCTGGGGGCAAATTGCACTGACGCCCTTGTAGATTCCTGAATTTACAAATATACCCCCCTCCATGGTTATAGAGGGGCCCCTCTAACTTTTTAAAATTGTAGATAAGCCTCTCCAAGGACCTTTTAAAGAAAAACTTTATTTTATTTACATTGTAGTCCCTACAAATTCATTTTAGCATATCTTTCTCATACGAACTCCGTTTTAGCATATAATATGTCATTTTGAAGCTCTTTTCATGCTCTACTACTTAGCATAGTTTTGGATAGATCTGAGGTTGTTTATTGATAATTATTATTTGAGGAACTATGTTGACATATGCAGGCTAATTTTGACATATTTGTGCTAAATTTTCATTGGGAATTTAACGATATCTTCTGCAGGAGTTCAGTTGAGGATTTTATTTTGATTAACCCCTTGAGATCATTGTTGATTATTCCCAATAATTTAATCTTTGTAGAGGTTAAATCGAGGATCAATATATTTGACTCCCTATTTGTCTTATCGACTATTAATTCTGAGGAGCAAATTACATGGAATTTATGAAAGGATCATTCCTTGATTAATCTCTTTACCTGTAACTTGGATTCGATAAATCTTTTTGGGTGTTAATCTCTTTCGATCTGTGATTATCTTTCGAGGATTAATTGATAAATTTAATTGAGGATTGAATCTTATACTTCACAGATCCAGTGCTTTATTTCTCTTTTTATTTCTTTGCATCTTCATCATAGCATTTCTGTTTGTTTATTTTCGACACAGAAATTAATTAGCAATTATTTAATTATTTAATTTAATATAAAACCATGCAACTAAGAATCACAGTTCCCTGTGTTCGACCTTGGTAGACTTGTCAAGTAAAAATATTCCACAACATTCAAATGATTGTGATTTTTGTTCGACCGAAATTCGTCTCCTATACTACTATTAACGACTATTAAAGAGTTGGATTTCACGTTCATCAAATGAGGAATAAAAAATGTGGTGGCATATCATATCTCAAGATTGACATAACATTCATTAAAGAGTTGGATTTCGCATTCATTGATGAATCCTCATTCATCACTCTTTATTCTTTATTTTAGCTAAAAATCTTTGCAAAACACCATGTAGATACTTGTAAATACAATAAGTTATCAAAATGCATGCTTTGTGTAAATATCAATAATTAGCATGTTTTTGTGCAAAAATAAAAGAATAAAGAAATAACGAAAAAGAAGGAAATATTTAGAATAAATATTGATTGACCTGAACCCAAGAGAGGGCCCAATAAGGCTTGATCACCAAATAAAATGAGTAGAGAGAGATAGGGCCATTCAACCTTGTGTAAAAACCCCTCTTATGTATATATTTTATTTTCCATAAAAACAAAAGTAAAATGTGTTCCTAATATTTTGTATATATTTTAAAAATAAAATAAAAATTAAAAAAACTAAATAAAGACAAAAAGAAATAAGTTTCCTCTCTATTGTGCATATACCATGTATATAGAAATAATACATCTATTTATTTCACCCTTGTATATAAATAAAAAAAATAAAAAAAATTATACTCTACATTTTATGTTATAAATAAATAAAATATAAAATTAGAGTATTTGTACAAAAATAAGAAATTAAAAATAAAAATATAAAGTACATAGGTATTTTATACATGTATATTATATTATGTATATACATTAATTTATTTTTCAAAAAAAAAAAATCACTAAAAAATACTTTGAAAATAAATAAATATTTTCCATTTTTTAAATATTTTTAAATAAAAACATTTTCTATTTTTAATTAAATTTGTAAAATTTTTTGACTATCTTTATTCTGATTAGTCCACAGGGGATTGTTGACCCCTGGTCAACTCTCCCCCCTGGACCGCTTGCATCCGGATCCACGTTTCGACCCGTCTTCCCCGATTTATCCCGCTTCAATCCGGACACCATTTTCGTTGATCTGAGGCTCCGATTAACGAGGGAAGACTTGGGATTCACGCCCGACATTCGCCTTAGGGGTCTGCTCCTCGATCCGTGTGCGTCATTCCAATCTTCTTGGACCTAAGCTCGTATAAAGCTTCGACTGGAGTTGCATTTTCACGCATCTTCGGCCATCGTCTTCGACCCCTGTGACATCCATTCTTCTCCTCGAGTGACAGCGAGCGTAGGAGGGTGTAGTAGTGAGAGCTTGAAGCCCTTAGCCCTAGGTCCGGCGAGCTCCCTCACCGTGCTCCGCCATCCGGTGAGCTTGAGCCTCTGGAAGCGTCATTCCATCGAGGCGACGATCCCAGGAGGTAGCTGACCTCCAGCATAGACGCCTTCGACCATCAGGTACCTTCGATAGCACCTCGCCTTCTCTAGATTTCGATTTTTCATTTTCCGACCATTGGACCTTCATCGGATCATCCCACGCTATCCGATCATCCATTCCTCATTCTGATGAGACGTTCACCTTCGTCGGACTTCTCTCCACGTTCTTCACCCATCCGTTCACCCTAGTTCGCCTAGGAATAGGGATATCGGCTCTCCCCCGTCGTCGCCTCACCTGAGAGCCCTGCTCCACCCATCCGTACACCCATTTCGCCTGTAACCGGGTCGAGGCACTTTGCCCTCGACCCAGCATTCTTTCTGTGCAGGACTGAAGGAGAAGGGACCTCATTTGAAGGTCCGACCATTAAAGCACAGAGCTCCAAGAGCGTCGACGTCGCCGGGGTCCTCCAGAACCTCCCAACCCCATCGGAGTGAACCATCAGCTGCGGACGTCTTCGAGCGTCATTTCGCCCATCAAACCAGCGTCGGAGGAGGTCCCAAGCGCGCGCATTGGCCGGACAAACTTCGCCGGCGACCTGTTCCTCCAGGATCCTCCTCCGCCGTCCGATCGAGTTTCTCCGCCAGGTCTTATCTCTGTCGTCTATCTGCGGGGAGCTCGCAGCCATCCGATCCATCTGAGGATCTGAACAGGAGCGTCCATCGCTGAAGGGGTACCAGCCCAACACAACCATCCGATCATGAGTGGACCTCCTTCAGCTGTTGAATTTGTAATAAAGGGGTAAACTTCACTTAGGCCCTCCTTAGTTTTTATATTTTGTTTTAGTCCTGTAAATATTTTTGGATGTTGTTTTTATTTTGGGTAATTTGCACGTAGGACCTCGTGTTTGTTTTAATTGCAATTTAGTCCTTCTGTATGTGGAGCACGTGCATCGACACGTGACTTGTGGAACAATTGCATGTTTTATCCAAGAGTTTAGTGTTGTTATTGTTTACATCTTTATAAATAGGAATGACAGATATGCCCTTGTTTATGTGAATTGCGTGCGTGCCTCGTGCTCTTCTAGGCTTTTTGCGTTTACAGCCCCGTACTTTTTACATGTTATTATTTGGCTGGAAGGTTTTCACTATTTGCACTTAGGTCGCTATGTGTTGTGACCCTTTGATTGGTTGAATAAAATAGCAAATTAACTCCAAATTTCGTGAAATTTGGACATGTGGCCTCTACCAATGTGTAAAAATTTCTTTCATTTTTTGGGACATTTTTGTTTTTATTTTATATTTTTAAAAATTCAAGAACCCTTTCCATCACTGTCTAAATTTAAAAATCAACTAAAAATACTAAAAAGTCTCTAAAAAATCTAAAAAAATTATCTTGTGTGTATTTTATTGTGCTTTCATATCTATGCAATTTTTGTGGCTTTTTGATAAATAAAACCCCTAAAAATTGAAAAAAACCTAAAAACCCATAAAATCATTAAAAATTTAGAAAAAAATAAAAAAAATATAATTTCTTTTTATGTAGTTAGGTTTTTATTAGTAGTTTTTCATAAAATTATTGCTAGGTTTTTAAAGGCTTTTTTTACATTTTTAATAACCTTTCAAATCTGGCTACAGAGTAGCTTCTATTTTTAGCCTTCTTTCATTTTTATAAAATCAACTAAAAATTATAAAAATCTGAGAAAAATACCAAAAAACATTTGAATATTCATAAAATCCTAAAATATTTTTATTTTAATTTTCTGACTTGTTTTTGTGTGTTTAATAATTCCTTGATTGTGCCTTTTTCCTTTAATTTATATTTTCTTTATAATTAAAAATCACAAAAAAAGTTTAAAAACCTAAAATCCACCAAAAATACTTTGTTTTATTTTATTTTGAGCTTGACTACTTCGTAGGCTTTTTTGCCAAACCATGCTCCTTGAGTTCGACCCTGGTCGCTATACCATGTTAAATAAAATAGCAAGACCGCTATTTGAGCTGACTTGTTTGATTTTCCTTTATTTGGTGGTTCTCGATTTTTGTTGTTGACTGAGCTTCGAGGTTCGGGTCGCAACGATCCGTGTTTTTACCTTTATTCGGATCATGAAAGTCTCGTCATCATTCATCAAATATTCCACAACATTCAAATGATTGTGGTTTTTGAGCGACCGAAATTCGCCTCCTATATTACTATTAACGACTATTAAAGAGTCAGATTTCACGTTCACAAACCTAGAATAAAAAATATGGTGGCAGATCATATCTCAAGATTGCCAGAATAGACACTCATGAGTAGAGCCTATTCCTGATTACAAAAACCTTTCTAGATGAAGTTATTCTATCAGTCACCTCGCTCCCCTGGTTCACCGATATTGTAAACTATCTTGTCTCCAAAGAACTCCACAAGATTGGCCAAAGCTGAAAGTTGATAATTTTTGTTAGATATCCATTTTTACCAATGGGAGGATGTGTATCTCTTTCGTGAGGGGAAGATTGCATCTAGAGAAGGTGCATTCCTCAAGAGAAAGTTCACAGTGTCCTCGAACATTGTCATGCTCGAGAATCAGGAGGATACTACTCTTGGAAACGAACGACAACGAAAGGGTTCCAATGTGGCCTCTAGTGGTCGACTCCATTCAAAGATGCAGAAGATTTTCTGCAATGTTCCACTAACTGTCAGAATATGGGTAGCACTATTGGAATGAGAGACACTATGCCCCTGAAGTACATCCAGATTTCAGACGTATTCGATGCATAGGGTATTGACTTCATGGGACCCTTTCCCAACAGTCAGGGATTTGGTTATATTCTTCTCACTATCAACTATGTAATCGTTGGGTGGAGGCTATCCAAACCTGAACTACTAACAGTCGTACTGTCTGTCGATTTTTGAAAGAACACATAATTGCAAGGTTCAGAATTCCCAAAATGTTGATATCATATGGTGGTAACCATTTCATAAATAGAGAAGTGAAGAAGCTTACTCAAGAATACTGCATCTAACATCGCATCGCTTCTCCATACCACCCATAAGCTAATGGCCTGACAAAATGCCCGAATAGGGAGATTAAGACAATTCTTTAGAAGCTTGTGTGTTCGGACAGAAAGAATTGGTCTCAACTACTTGATTTCATTCTTTTGGCATCTCATACCGCATATAAGTCACCCTTGGGAATGTGATGAATCCACATTTCATCATCTTTATTCTATCATTTTGGCATCAAAAACCCTAGCAAATGCCTGTAAATACCCTTAAATAGAGCATCTTAGCATTCATGCATGTGCATCACAATAGTGTATAAAATACTGTAATTAAGGCCAAAATTATAGAATAAATAAAGAAAAGAAAAAGAATAAAATATTGTAAATATTTTATGACCCAAAACCCCCGAGACCTAGGCATCTTGATGAATAGGTCGACAAGGAATAAAGTAGGGGGGGATAAGGGCCAAAATACAGAGAAAATACCTATATTTCTATTCATTCTTTATTCATTTTGGGACCTATTTTTGGTTCCACTTTTTATACATCAAATAAAGAAACTTTGTACATGAAAGTTGTAGATAATTTAATAAAGAAAAATACAAAATTGATTTCACAGAAAAAGAATGTACAGATGAAAAGTTATGGTCTGAATAAGAATCCAAAATCCCAACTTCCCAGACCCGTATCTCATAACTGACAACTCCAAATGCAGTGTACTCACCTTTAATTGTATATAGAATAAAATACTCTATCCAATGGTGGTGGTTTCGCATTTGGCAGAGCTACGGTTTGAAAGTTGAGTTTTGGACCCCCGTTGTATAGCTATACTGATTAAAATATTCAATTTATTATTTATTCATTATTTTTATATTTTTATATTTTTATAATTTTGTAAATATTACGTATAATATATATGTGCATTAAAATTAAAATAAAATACAAAGAAAAAATAAAAATAAAAATACTTGTCTAAAGACTACATAGGTATACTGCATATACCTATACCTGTATAAAATACTCTTAGATTTTATTAAATATACAAAATACATCAATAAAATAAAATAAAAATATATTTATGTGTATAAAAGTATTTTACAATGTTATAAAATTATAAACAAAATTAAAGAAACTAAAATACACAAAATAAAAATAAAATACTAAAATACATAGGTATTATACCTATATAGGGTTAAAAAGGTAACTTGTAAAAATATAACTCCTAAAAATAATTAAAAATCAAAATAAAATACTACATAAAATTCTAAGCATTTTTTATTTTATAACTTTTAATTAATTCTGCCATTTAGTATTTTAAATTGAATTAATAAAATGTTTTTCCAGGGTTTTTCCTGGTTGGTCCACGTGGACCAACCAGGAGGGGTCAACAGTTGACCGCGGTCAACTGGACGCCCTACCCCCTGTAGCTCCTGCTACCTCGTTTTTTGTCCGCCTTTGCGGATTTTTCGAGGATGTATCTTTCATCTTCTAGTGATTCTATCTTCTGCAAATGTTTTCCCCTACTATCCATCTTGCTCACCCAAGGATCTTCTTGGGCTAAGGGCCTCTGAATCAACCTCCGCACCTCGATCAATGGAGCCCCTCGTCAAACCCTTAAAAGCAAACCCTTGACTTCATTTGAAAAATCAAACCGCGAATCATCAGTGAACCACCTCCCTTGGTCCAGCCATCGAAGCCCGAAGGTGACAGCTTCGAGCTCGACGCATCCAAGCGGCGGGAGAGGGTCGATAGCGCCGCGTGTTCCAACCTCCGGCGACCGCCGTCGAGGTACCTTTCCCTCGCCCTTTCTGGGCTCGAGGTCGTGTCATTCCTTTAGTTTTTCGCCGTCAGTTTATCACTTGCATTCCCAGCTACATTTTCCCCCGTTTATCCCTTTCATTCGTGCATCGATTCGCCAAATCGATCACTCGCCAGAGACACCTCCGGCCACCGTCACCCCCATCCATTGATCGCGCATCCCCACGCCTCCGCGAGGCCCAGGTAGTTTGCCCTGGGCCTTTTCACCACTTCTTGCAGGTCAAAGAGCCCTGAACGAACCTGGAGAGCACTTTTGCGACCTTCGCCGGAGATACCTAGAGCTTCGAGCTCCGCCGCCTCCGCGCCAGCACTTCGACGCTTCTCCGGCGAATCCAAGCCATCCAGTTTACAGAGGGACCTCCCAGGAGTCTGCAGCTCCATTTTGGAGCCCATCCATCGCCTGAGGAGCGAGATCGGAGTCAGGGAAGTGCGCCTCCGCCGGTGCTCTTCCCTGTTCTTCCTCCTCGCTTCTCCACCGTCTGATCGAGCCGCAGCTCCAGATCGCGCATCGACCGTCCGATCTTCCACGCCCAGCCACCGTTGGATCTCTTTTTGAGATCTAATCTCAGACGTCGAAGCGAACCGTCATCGGACGTCCCCAAGCTGCCACGTGGATAAGTGGCTCGTTCCCTGCCGCTGGATCGCGCCTCGCTGCCAGCCGTTGGATTTGCGCCACGCGTCATCGTCGGATCGTCCCAGCGAGGGTATTTTGCATCCCAACCCTCGCACGTTTTGTATTTATTATTTAGTACTTAAACTTTTGTCTGTAGTGTAAAAATTTTGTAATAGTTGCATAGAGACCCCCGAACTTTGTTTATTTGCATCCAGGTCCTTCGCCACGTCACCTCACGTGACCTGTACACATGAGGTGTGGGCATTTTGCAAGGACACCCTCGGACTTTTGTGTATTTCGTTTCAGTACAAAAACTTTTGTATCACGTGTAAACTTTTTGGATATTTTGCAAGAAGGCCCCTAGGGTTTCGTGATATTACATTTCAGTCCTCGCCAGGCGCGTGCAAGTCACGCGCCCTGGTGGGAAAATTGCTAGCGTGCCCAGGCGGCTTTTGTAATTGCATTTTGGTTCTAGAAATTAAATATTCAGTTCAATATTTTGTGGAAAATTGCGTGTATGCCCCTAGATGTTTTGTAAATTGCATTTATACCCCTGCCAGGCCTATTCAATGCTTGGATGCTTGTTGTATTTATTTGAATGATCATTTTAAGTCCAAAAATTCCACAAAAATAGGGTTAAGCTCCTGGACACATGTACTTCCACGCCACAATTTTAGTTTTTGATTTTATTTTACTTTTATATTTATTAAAAATCAAAAACTAGCTTTTTATGCACTGTCTAGCTTAGAAAATGCCAAAAAAAATATTAAAACCTCTCCAAAAATTTCAAAAAAATTACCTAGTGTCTATTTTATTCTATTTTAGTGTCAGTCCAAAAATCATAAAAAATCTCAAAAGAAAAACACTAAAAATTTAAAAACACTCAAAAACTTCAAAAAATTATATAGAATAGTAGAAAACTCCAAAAATCAAAAACTCAGTTCCTGTTTGTTCCTTATTTCGTCCTTTTTATTTGAAAAATAGTGTGAAAATTTTTAGTTACTGGTTGCTATTTTCACATCCCATTTTATTCACAGCCAGCCCTCTTTCCACTGTTTTGCCTTATTTCAGCATTTAAAAATACCAAAAACTCCTTGAAAAATCCCCAAAAATCACAAAAACAGTAAAAAATCCTAAAAATATTAAAAACAATTTATTTCTGAATTTTTGGTTATTTTTGCACCATTTTATAAATATTTTAGCTTGCCTTTTGTTATATTGTCTTTATTCTCCTATATTGGAAAAGAAATAAAAAAAATATAAAATATAAAATATAAAAATCAGAAAATTAAAATCAAAATACAAAATTAAAAGAAGTCAACAATATCTTCTCTGCCAATGTGAAATTCATTCGTACAGATAATGCCTTGGAATTTGACTCACCCTCCGTGGACGAACCTTGCGGAGGAACCCTTAGGTTTTCGGGGCATTGGATTCTCTCAAACGATCTTTAACTACAGCATACGATCGTATATGTAATACAATAAAGAATGAAATTAAAATAAAAAAAATCTTTAAAGAATTTAAAAACCCACAAAAATCTTCTTTGCTTGTTTGCTAGTGTAGACACATCACACACACACACACCTGAGCACGAATTTTTGAACTATCCTGCTTGCTCCCTGTGTTCGAACTCTCTGCATACTTGACACTATACACCATTTGTGCAGAGTTAAAAATAAATTTTAACTCCACATTAGTTCTAATTTGTTGATCTTTAGTGTGGGTTAATTGTTGATTAATTTTAGAATTTGTGTGGTCAAACACCGACTGTTGACTCGCCTTGTGAGTCGATATAACCACATCGATTCTCGGGATTATCAAATGGCGCCGTTGCCGGGGAGCAACAGCGAATAGTTCAGATTTTGTTTGATTGTGTGATTGTTTACCATAGCTTTAGTTTTTATTTCTCTTACATTTTTGATACATATATTGATTGAGATATTCTGACCACTCTGCTTTGTCTTCTTGCGAGGGACCGCGGAGCGAGGCGGATCGCTTAGGTGACCCGGAGCAACCTTGGGATGCGGAGCCGGCTATTCTTAGCCAAGCCGGCAGGAGAGAGCAGGAGGAGTGAGGGAGAGTGATTAGATTAGCTTACATTTATTTTCGTGAGAGAGACTTTTAATTTGTAATAATACAGGTACCCTTGGACTTGGACACTCAGACTATCAGGCCTAATTTCCGGGTGTTTGTTCACCCGGGGGCTCACCGCGGATTTTATCGAGTTTTTATCGCCGTTATTTTCCGGTTTTGATTTCATTTTTCACTTTCTTTTGTGGATTGAGCTCTTAGTTCTAGGTCCTGCTTGATTCGATTAGAATAGGTCCAAACACCTAATTATCTTTGCATGCTCCTATAGATTCGTATTTGGACTTAGACTAATTAAACAGTTAGCTAGTAGCTTCCGATCCACGCGCCGCGAGCTCACACCCGAACAAGCGCTTTCTCCTAACTCAAATGTGTTGAGCAGAGGAGGGGTGAGCCTAGACCGGACAATCGGATTAGGAGTTAATAGTTAGCTTGTGGTTCTTCACGCTAGCAGTTGCCTGTTCTAGGATGATTTCCGCTTGCACATCGCCATATAGCTTAGGTTTAAAAATTCTGCTTTGCATCCCGCATGGAGAGAGCTGGGATTCGTTGTAAGTCTTCTTACTTTGCATGCATCATCTAGGCACAAAGGTGAGATTTCCACCTTGGTGTCGACTTGCACGGCTTTTCCGACTCTACTCTCCCTCTGTTTTTGGAACAAAGTAGGATAAAGGAAAAACACAAACACCGTTAGGCGCTTGTTTGAATCTACTCAAAAGAAGCGATAACACCAAAAAAATTAAAAAAGGGACTGCTAAAGAAAACTTGACCAAAATAAAATTGGTAATTGGATTCATTGCTTGGGGTGAGTAACACCCTCACTTGTCTTCAGGTTGCATGGGAAGGTTTCCTTCCAAGTGAGGTGAGCGCTTCGTAAGGATTAGAGCCAAAAACCCAACTTGTGGCTGCCTTGTGTATCGCCTGGATTTCCGAAGTATTGGCGCTACTATCGTACGTAGTCGAGTAGGACTTGGTCGCCATTGGTGACTCGCTATTGTGTGAGCACCGACCTTGTCCGAAGTACCGAGCCTAGGCCACGCCTTCACGGGTGTGTCTGTCTCACCGGCTGCGTCCGAGTAGGACCTTGTACGCTCACGGGTGATTCCGTTGCGAGCGAGGTCCGAAGTATCGGTTTCGCCTATCGGCTTCCTCCCTCTATTTCTTTGGCTGAGTAGGGATCCAGGAAGGGTTACAAGGACCTCAAAAAGCGCAAGTTACAGGTTACACAGGAGGAGGACAAGTACGGGGACACTTTCCTGGCAGTACTCTCGCTCCTATAGGCGTAGCGTTCTATGGACTCGTGATAAGATAAATACCTGAAAACAAGCTAAAATTGACAAGATAAAAGCCGAACCTTCACGGCTTCACGAGTTGAGTTGGTGAATTCACCCTTGCTTTGCGTTTGATTGCTAGATTTATTTAGGTCAAGATCAAAAACACCGCACAATTGTGCACAATTTTGTTGCATATCATCTTTTCTTCTCTTGCATTATCCCCACTCTTCTCGAATAATCAAGATGATGGGACGGAGATCTCTTAGGCCGACCTTGTCGGCACCGCTATCTAGCACTCCTCCTTACTCATCTAGGAATGCCTCGGAGAGTCCGCTCTCCGAGCCCGAGTTCACATCCACCCTGTTCCCCCTCGACCACCCTTCCCACTCTCCTTCTCTCAGTCCAATTGTGTCAGAATTCAGTGCATCACAGAGTTCCGCTCATTCGACAGCACCTGAGATGGCCTCTTTTGCTTTTTCAGAAAATCCAGCAATGGCAGACAGAGGCGAGCACCCAGATAACCACGATCACCCTCCATTCATAATTGATCAGGTGGCCATCAACAATTCCTTGCTAGCTTCCCTGGAAAATATGCAGAGACAGATCCGTGATCAGGGAACATTCATGGGTGATCTAATGAGAGAAATAGCACAGATGAGAGAGAACCGACCTGGGGGCGGTGGCGGTGGAGGAGGAGGAGGACCCGACGCAGGAGGAGGCGATCCAGACGCTGAGCGACCGCCACAAACTATCATGAGGGAACTGCACAACCCAGCTTCGTCCCTCACTCACCGGTGGATCATACTCCTGCCAATCCATGGAGACTTCGAGCTTCGGCACCACACGATTCAGTTGCTACCCAAGTTCCATGGGTTGCCGACCGAAGAGCCGCACCTCCATCTCCAAGAATTTGAAATGATATGCAGTACTATCCATGATCGGTTGATGACCGAGGACACCATCAAGATGATCGCCTTCCCGTTCTCATTGGTTGATAGAGTCGCATATTGGCTCAAGCATCTAGGGCGATTCGTCGATACTTGGGCAGATCTCCGGACCACATATTTGAAGAAATACTATCCTCTCGGCCGGACCAACGCAGCTCGAGCCATGATCAGCAACTTTGTCATGATCCCAAATGAACAGTTCCACGAAGCATGGGATCGATTCAGAGAGCTCATCGACCGGTGTCCGCACCATGACATCTCCAAGCCCAATCTCGTACAGAGTTTCTTCTGTGGGCTGACACCGGAGCTGCAGGGGCTTGTGAACGCCTCTTGCGGTGGGTCTTATTTCTCCAAGGGAGAAGACGACGTCTGGGCCATCTATGAAGGAATGGCAGAAAACTCCACAGTGATGACCCAGGCCCGAGTCTATACTCAGCAGAAGCCCCCGCAAGGAGCAGGATCATTCCAAAGGATCGCACGCATCGATGCTGGCCCCAACACAACGTCGGTAGCCGCAGCCCAAGCCGAATCAGCAGCAACCGACATGGGCATCATTAGTGAAAAGTTGGACCGCATGGAGATCCTTGAGAAGAAACAGAACCAAGGTCTAGCCCAGATGGACCTTCTCACCAAAACCATGAGTGACCTGAAGACTCAAATTCTATGTATTCAGGAGGCACAAGCCCATTCCCAACAGCCTCCCAGGTCACAGGTTGCTTCCAGCAGCAACAATCCCAACCAGGCCTCTACCTCATACCGCCAGGTGAACCATATCCAGGCAGAGCCGGTTCCATTGCTGCAATACCATTCAGAGCAACCGCCATCTTCGGACACGCAGATGGTGGTTTATCAGCCAGAGCAGCCACTGGCAGTTCTTCCTCCACCTTCCTTTGAGCAGGAACCATTGATGGAAGTCAATGGGATTTGGTACGACCGGTACCCTCAGCACGCAATTCGTAGGGATCACCCCGGATTCCGTTGGGGAAATGGTGGATCCTCGTCCCAGCAGCATCCTCCTGCCCAAGGACAGCAGAACAGCCAGCCGACACAGCAGCAACAGCCCCAGTATGCCCATCAGCAACAATACCAGAGTGGTCCTCGTCCCTCCTATCAGGGACAGCAGTGGAGGCAGCGACAGCTGCCTCAGCAGTCTTATCACCAGCCTCCCCCCCTGTATCAGCAGCAACACCACCAGCAGCAGCCCCATTTCCAGCAGGGACAGACATCCGGTTCTCAGGGTCCAGCCTATGAGAACCCAGCCCTCGATGATCTTGCCCGCTTGCTATCTGAACAGCGAGCATCTTTCAGGCAAGAAATGGATGAATTCCGGCAGGAGATGCGGGATATCATCAAAGGCAAAGCCGCCATACCCGCTCAGATCGAACCTAATCCTAATAACCTAAAAAGAAAATCTGAGCAGGTAGAGTTCACAGAGGATACCTCTCCTAGTGACGATTTGAATGATATGTCTTATTCTTTGAATGATGCTGATTTTGTGACTACTAGGAGCGGTAGGATGCCAGCCGGCGGCGCCTCTTCTGAGCGACAGCCAGATGCAGGATCAGGAGCGCCAGAGGAGCAGAGGAGCGGTGCTGATGCCGCCCATGATGATGTTGAAGACGGTGGTGCTGAAGCCACCAAGATGGAGAGCCAGACGACGGTGCTGATGCCGTCGTGATACCAGATGCAGACGGTGGTGCTGATGCCACCATTTTGGATGCTGAACCAGAGCGCGGTGCTGATGCCGTAGAGACAGGTGCTAGTGGTGGCACTGAGGCCACCACATCCACTTTTGTTGAGCCATCATCTGTGATGTTACCACATTTTGTACCTAGAGACTGTGGGAACAAAAACAAAAACAAAAATATGAATAAAGGAAAGGTTTCTGTTCAAATTGCGGATCCATATGTGGTGAATGATGATTATTGTATGGATTCTCCGTCTTCACAGGCACAGGGACCGATTCCTAGTCCTCCATCTGAGGAGGCCCCTACCATCCCCTTCCCTGAGGCACTCCGCCGAGCGAAGGGGAATAAAAAAGAAAATCCAAAAAAGAGCCAACAGGTAGAGTTCAGCGACCAAATGATTGATAGATTTCACATTCAGCTGACTCTACGGGAAGCATTTGAGTATATCCCCTTCTTCAAAAAGAACTTGAAAGAGACAACTACTGTTCGAAGGAAGAAGAGGCACAGAGATCAAATCCATATGCTCACTCATGACACATGTTGCATCATCCAGAACAAGCTGCCAGCCAAGCGACCAGACGAAGGAGCTCCCTATGTCAGATGCGAGATTCAGGAGCAGCAGTTTGATCGTACTCTATTAGACAGCGGCTCTTCAATTAACCTCCTTCCGGCAGCCTTACTCAAGCAGTTCGAGTTTGGCCCTCTTCTTCGAAGCAGAACGGTCCTTCAGTTTACTGATAGGTCGATTAAGAGGCCGAAGGGGTTATTGAAAGACGTGGTCGTTACCATTCAGGGCATGAAATTCCCCGTGGACTTCGTTGTGTTGGACATGGAGATCCCTGAGGCGGTAACTGATGCCCCCATCATTCTCGGATGTCCATTCTTGGCCACAGCCAAGGCAGTGACCGACCATGATAGCGGGAAGGTATGCTTTCGCGTAGAGGGCGAAACCATACAAATAGAGACGATCGAAGAAACCAAAGCTAGAGAGTTAGAGTGCTCAGAACAATCCAGCGAAGCCGAGCAGATGACAGAGGAAGAGCTAGACATCCACCAGGTTTGTGACTTTGAGATGACTGATGATGAATCCAACTGGACAGATCCCGTAGCACCGACCCTCGCCTTGCCTACAGATTCACTGTATCTCAAGCTCATGGCAGTCGAGAGCCGGGAGAGCACATCCCTGGATGAGGATATCTCTGAGGCTGACAGTGTTGTGACGAGTGGTGCAGATGAGTTCCATTCTTGCTCATCTTCTTCTGATCCCTCGGATTCAGACATAGACTGGGATGACTTTGATGATTATTTACCTTGTCTGATTCCTTCTGAGCCGACAGCCATGACAGAGTGCGAGCCAGTGCAGTTTATTGATGATTCAGCAGGCCGCCCTTCGTCAGGAATTCATGCAGAGCGAGAGTTCTCCCATGCAGACCTGGTAGCATTTACACAGACATATCAAAAGCCAGATCTGCCACCTCCCAGTTGCCCAGAACGGAAACCTCTGCCGCAGTCGATGAAGTACAGATTCCTTGCTGGAGAGCCAGAAATGCACCCAGTCATTATCTCAGCAGATTTGACTGGAGAGCAAGAATCTCGTCTGATGGAGGTTCTTGAAAGAAACCGCAAGGCAATCGGTTGGAGTATAGCTGATCTCCAGGGGCTGAGCCCAAATCTTTGCTCTCACCACATATATCTTGAGGATAACGCTAAGCCGTCGCGTGAGTTCCAACGACGGCTGAACCCGAATCTTCGAGACGTTGTCATGAAAGAAATTTCCAAGTGGTGGAGCGCCGATTTCATTTACCCCATCTCCGACTCTAAATGGGTTAGTCCACTCCATGTGGTACCCAAGAAAACGGGTATCACTACAGTTGTCAATGAGTCTGGAGAGGAGATCGCGACCAGAGTACCGACTTCTTGGAGGGTCTGTGTGGACTACAGATAATTGAATGAGGCCACCAAGAAGGATCACTTCCCGCTACCATTCATTGATCAGATTATCGAGTGGCTAGCTGGGAAGAGTCACTATTGTTTCCTTGATGGGTACTCTGGATACAATCAAGTGGCCATTGCGCCCGAAGACCAGGAGAAAACGACATTCACCTGTCCGTTTGGGACTTATGCTTTCAGACGGATGCCCTTTGGTCTATGTAACGCTCCGGCGACATTCCAAAGGTGCATGTTGTCCATCTTCTCGGACATGGTGGGTGACTGTTTAGAGGTCTTCATGGATGACTTCTCGGTCTATGGCGACGGGTTTGACGCTTGTCTTGACTGCCTAGACCGTGTGCTGAAGCGCTGCATTGAGGTCAATCTTGTCTTATCCTGGGAGAAGAGTCATTTCATGATGACTCAGGGGACGGTCCTTGGTCATATCGTCTCCAACAGGGGCATGGAGGTCGATCCGGCTAAGGTGGATATCATCAGAAAACTCAATCCGCCGTCCAACTTACGACAGTTACGGTCTTTTCTGGGGCATGTTGGTTTCTACCGACGGTTCATTCAGGACTTCAGTCGAATTGCCCGACCGCTTACTGACTTGCTAACCAAAGACACCGAGTTTATTGTTAATGATAAGTGTCTAGAATCATTTGAGACTCTCAAGAATATGGTTGTTTCTGCTCCTGTCCTTCAGCCACCCGATTGGTCTCTCCCATTCGAGATCATGACGGATGCTTCAGATTTTGCCGTTGGGGCTGTGCTCGGACAGAGGAGGGATGGTTTACCGTTTGCCATTCACTACGCCAGCCGGACTTTGGATGCCGCGCAGCGGAATTACACAGTGACTGAGAAAGAGATGCTGACCGTAGTCTTTGCTCTTGATAAGTATCGATCATATATTCTCGGATCTAGAGTAACAATCTACACTGATCATACCGCCATCCGGTACTTAATGGCTAAGAAGGATGCCAAAGCACGTCTCACCAGATGGATCCTTCTACTCTAGGAATTTGATATTGAGATTAAGGATAATCCTGGAGTCAAGAATGTGGTGGCGGATCATCTCTCCAGATTGGAGAATCTTGAGGAATCCGAGCCCAGCGCACCTATCACAGAGACATTCCCAGATGAGGCGATCTTGGCTGTCACCTCACTCCCATGGTATGCTGACTTTGTAAACTATCTTGTTGCCAAGACAGTCCCTCAGGGTTGGCCCAGGCAGAAACTTGAGACCTTCCTAGCTAAGGCCAAGTTTTACCATTGGGAGGATCCCGTCCTTTATCATGAAGGAGGGGATAGTATCTGGAGGAGGTGCATTCCTCAAGAAGAGCAGCATAGCGTCCTCACATACTGCCACAAGCTTGAGGCAGGAGGACATCATTCTGGAAAAAGAACAGCACAAAAAGTGCTTCAATCCGGCCTATGGTGGCCTACTCTCTTCAAGGATTCTGATGAGTTCGTGAAGAGATGTACTGACTGTCAGAAAATGGGAACCTGCGGACAGAGAGACATGATGCCCATGCAACCCATTCACTTCTGTGAGGTTTTTGATGCATGGGGAATTGATTTCATGGGCCCATTTCCTAAGAGTCAGGGATTCGAGCATATTTTGCTCGCTGTGGATTATGTCAGCCGATGGGTTGAGGCCATCCCCGCCCGAGCCGCAGATGCTAAAACCGTTTGCAAATTTCTGAAAAAAAATATCATTTCACGGTTCGGAGTACCTAGAGTCTTGATTTCAGACGGGGGGTCTCACTTCATCAATGACAAAGTCAGGGCCCTTGCAGACGAGTTCGGCATTGACCATCGGGTTGCCACTCCTTATCACCCTCAGACTAATGGTCTTGCCGAAGTATCGAACAGGGAGATAAAGACTATCTTGCAGAAAGTTGTCCGCCCAGACCGAAAGGATTGGTCACAGCTTTTGGACTCGGTCTTATGGGCTTATCGGACTTCTTTCAAGAATCCATTGGGAACATCTCCCTTTCGTCTCGTCTATGGCAAGCCGTGCCATTTGCCAGTGGAGATCAAGCATAAATCTTTTTGGGCAGTTACTGAGTTGCTTCTAGATCCCGAGAGTATAGGAGACCAGAGAAGAGCAGAATTGGCAGCCCTGGAAGAATTGAGAGATACAACCTTTTCGAACAGCCTACAGTACAAAGAGAAAGTGAAGACATGGCACGATTCGCATATCAGCCATAAACAGTTTGAGCCAGATCAGAGAGTATGGTTGTTTGATTCCAGGCTGAAATTATTCCCAGGGAAGTTGCAGAGCAAGTGGAAAGGACCGTATGTGGTCAGGAAGGTACATGACAATGGCAGCATCGACATATCCGAACCGTCATCTTCCTCTACCTTCCGCGTCAATGGTCAACGTTTGAAATTATATCTTGATCATGATCCGCCGACCATTGACGTTGCCCCCATTCTTCTGGTATGAGATGTGTCCTTTGACTCTCATCATCTACATCTCATACATGGTGATAAATTCTATCTTCCGCTGTACAGATCCATCTGTTTATATCACTCTTTTGTCTGTTGATTTATTTTCTTCTTTTCTTCTTTTCTTCTTTTCCTTTTCTATCTTCTTTATCTATCAAAAAGGTGCCACCCTTGTAGACAGTTTTCCATACTTAGGACGTACTTTGTCCTAAGTATAGGGGGGTGTGCACCCCGAGTTTCTTCTATTCTTTTCGATCCTCTCCATTGTCTCCTCTTCTTGTCTATACTTAGGGATATCTTACCCTAAGTATAGGGGGAGACAATCTGAGTACGATCTGTTCATTCCCACCCTTGACCCTCCCTGCGTTGTGTACAGTCTGCTATACTTAGGATTATTTGATCCTAAGTATAGGGGGGACGGTCAACTTCTCATTGATTCATTTCTTTATTATTTAGACTTGTCTATACTTAGTACGAGTTATGTCTTCTCTTTTCTCTCCGATCTATGAGGACATAGCTCAAGCTAAGTATAGGGGGGTCGTATATACTGCGTATATACTTTAGCCATAACTCGTACTTTCGTATTTTCCTAATAATATGGCTAATAATTCTTTAAAATTCATTAAAAATCCTTAATAAAAAGATGTGGTTATTCCTCAAATTCTTTTTTGTATTTACTGATTAATAAATCAGGTAAAAATGTTTTTTTGCAAAATGTTTGAAAATCTTTGTGAACATCTATTGAAAACTATTTTGAAAATATTTTGTTTCGTGTTTTCAACCTGTGTAAAATGTGTGGTTTGTAAAACTTATTTTCTTTGTGTGAAATAAAATTTTTGAAAAGTGATTTGCAAATGGTTTGAAAAATGGTTGCAAAAATGATTTGAAAAACCTATATATACTGTTTTGAAAACCTTTGCAAAATGATTTTCAAATGTGTGTAAAATGTTTGTAAAAACTATTTTGGACTATAGTTTTCAAAAATTGTGTGAAAAACTTGTGTCAAATAAGTTTGAGGAATATACACATAACACCAAAATCCACTATATATGTATATATGTATAAAATTGACCACTTACCCTTGTAAATTCTTAAAATCCATTTCTTGTTCATATGAAGAAGCACTCCCGTGTACATATTTTCACCTAGTTTTTAGCCAAAACTTTTTGTTTTCAAAAATTCCCAAAAACATTTGCAAAAAATTAAAATCCAAAAACATTTGAAAAATCTTATTGAAAATACAAAAAAATGCATGCATCATCTTTTCAAAATCCATAAAAAGTTCAAAATCTTTGAAAATTGCATCACAAAAATATTTTCTGCATTGCATTGCATAGCATTCGCATTTTTCGGATTGAGTTTGATGGTTGAACAAGTCTAAGTAAAATACGGAGATTGGAGCTTGATTGGACCTTATAATTTATCTAATAACAGGAACCTTATAGGAACCAGGTTTGAGGTACTTCAGGTCTAGTTGACTTAATTCTTTGAGGATCACGAGACTTGGTTCAATGGATTCTTGACTGCCTAAGTAGAGTATTTCGGAGCACACGCACGATTCTTGTTGATAATGACCTAACTTGGACACCTGCACCTTTCACATGGCTCAACTCAGTTGGAGTGGTGAGGGGATTGGATTTGCCGGTATGAGACGCACACAAGTGGAAACATTTGTCCTCCTCTAGGGAGGGAAGTGCACCCCAACCCGTCCAATGATTAGGAAGTCTAAAGACAGGAGGCTGTGGGTTGCGATAAAGCTTCAAAAGAGGGATAGTCTACTGGCTCAAGAGGAAAAACTCCTTATGTAAATGCTGCTGTATATAGTATTCAAAAAAAAAAAGTTCAGGCATGTACAAAAATAAGAAGCCTGCAAGTATGTACAAAGTCAATAAGCAAGCTTGAGTTCCAAAGTCAAATATGCGAGCCTGCAGCAGGATGACTTGACTACACTGGTCTTGCATCCCGGGATAGGTAGCTACACTGGCTACCGTCCATTCTTCTCTTCACCCCCTCCTCTTGAGCTGGTTGCCACTTGAACTTAGAAGGGAATACCCCGCTCCTCGAGGATGGAGTCATTGGATTGGGGAATCATTGGGTTGTCATATGGGAGAAGTCAGTTTCTTTATCATTCTAGTTGGGGAGGGCCACCATCACTTACACTGTACAAGTCAGATTCATAGTCGTAAGAGTTTGCGTATGAGTTGAAGTATTTCTGACCTGGCTATTGAGGAGACTTGGACAGAGTTTTGGGATTCTCAAGGACTGTTGGACTTCAAACACGGTTCTCACTAAAGTTCCGCCCGCACTAAAATTCCAAAGGTCCGACTTAAGCTCCAAACTTTGATTTTGCGAAGACAAGTCTGATAATCGAATAAAATCCAAGTTCTTCTTTTTCTTTTCTTTCTTTTTCTTTTTGCACTTATTGCATAAGTGTTTGCTAGGGACTAGCAAAGGTAAAGTATAGGGGGATGATGAATCCACATTTCATCATCTTTATTCTATCATTTTGGCATCAAAAACCCTAGCAAATGCCTGTAAATACCCTTAAATAGAGCATCTTAGCATTCATGCATGTGCATCACAATAGTGTATAAAATACTGTAATTAAGGCCAAAATTATAGAATAAATAAAGAAAAGAAAAAGAATAAAATATTGTAAATATTTTATGACCCAAAACCCCTGAGACCTAGGCATCTTGATGAATAGGTCGACAAGGAATAAAGTAGGGGGAGATAAGGGCCAAAATACAGAGAAAATACCTATATTTCTATTCATTCTTTATTCATTTTGGGACCTATTTTTGGTTCCACTTTTTATACATCAAATAAAGAAACTTTGTACATGAAAGTTGTAGATAATTTAATAAAGAAAAATACAAAATTAATTTCACAGAAAAAGAATGTACAGATGAAAAGTTATGGTCTGAATAAGAATCCAAAATCCTAACTTCCCAGACCCGTATCTCATAACTGACAACTCCAAATGCAGTGTACTCACCTTTAATTGTATATAGAATAAAATACTCTATCCAATGGTGGTGGTTTCGCATTTGGCGGAGCTACGGTTTGAAAGTTGAGTTTTGGACCCCCGTTGTATAGCTATACTGATTAAAATATTCAATTTATTATTTATTCATTATTTTTATATTTTTATATTTTTATAATTTTGTAAATATTACGTATAATATATATGTGCATTAAAATTAAAATAAAATACAAAGAAAAATAAAAATAAAAATACTTGTCTAAAGACTACATAGGTATACTGCATATACCTATACCTGTATAAAATACTCTTAGATTTTATTAAATATACAAAATACATCAATAAAATAAAATAAAAATATATTTATGTGTATAAAAGTATTTTACAATGTTATAAAATTATAAACAAAATTAAAGAAACTAAAATACACAAAATAAAAATAAAATACTAAAATACATAGGTATTATACCTATATAGGGTTAAAAAGGTAACTTGTAAAAATATAACTCCTAAAAATAATTAAAAAATCAAAATAAAATACTACATAAAATTCTAAGCATTTTTTATTTTATAACTTTTAATTAATTCTGCCATTTAGTATTTTAAATTGAATTTATAAAATGTTTTTCCAGGGTTTTTCCTGGTTGGTCCACGTGGACCAACCAGGAGGGGTCAACAGTTGACCGCGGTCAACTGGACGCCCTACCCCCTGTAGCTCCTGCTACGTCGTTTTTTGTCCGCCTTTGCGGATTTTTCGAGGATGTATCTTTCATCTTCTGGTGATTCTATCTTCTGCAAATGTTTTCCCCTACTATCCATCTTGCTCGCCCAAGGATCTTCTTGGGCTAAGGGCCTCTGAATCAACCTCCGCACCTCGATCAATGGAGCCCCTCGTCAAACCCTTAAAAGCAAACCCTTGACTTCATTTGAAAAATCGAACCGCGAATCATCAGTGAACCACCTCCCTTGGTCCAGCCATCGAAGCCCGAAGGTGACAGCTTCGAGCTCGACGCATCCAAGCGGCGGGAGAGGGTCGATAGCGCCGCGTGTTCCAACCTCCGGCGACCGCCGTCGAGGTACCTTTCCCTCGCCCTTTCTGGGCTCGAGGTCGTGTCATTCCTTTAGTTTTTCGCCGTCAGTTTATCACTTGCATTCCCAGCTACATTTTCCCCCGTTTATCCCTTTCATTCGTGCATCGATTCGCCAAATCGATCACTCGCCGGAGACACCTCCGGCCACCGTCACCCCCATCCATCGATCGCGCATCCCCACGCCTCCGCGAGGCCCAGGTAGTTTGCCCTGGGCCTTTTCACCACTTCTTGCAGGTCAAAGAGCCCTGAACGAACCTGGAGAGCACTTTTGCGACCTTCGCCAGAGATACCTGGAGCTTCGAGCTCCACCGCCTCCGCGCCAGCACTTCGACGCTTCTCCGGCGAATCCAAGCCATCCAGTTCACAGAGGGACCTCCCAGGAGTCTGCAGCTCCATTTTGGAGCCCATCCATCGCCTGAGGAGCGAGATCGGAGTCAGGGAAGTGCGCCTCCGCCGGTGCTCTTCCCTGTTCTTCCTCCTCGCTTCTCCACCGTCTGATCGAGCCGCAGCTCCAGATCGCGCATCGACCGTCCGATCTTCCACGCCCAGCCACCGTTGGATCTCTTTTTGAGATCTAATCTCAGACGTCGAAGCGAACCGTCATCGGACGTCCCCAAGCTGCCACGTGGATAAGTGGCTCGTTCCCTGCCGCTGGATCGCGCCTCGCTGCCAGCCGTTGGATTTGCGCCACGCGTCATCGTCGGATCGTCCTAGCGAGGGTATTTTGCATCCCAACCCTCGTACGTTTTGTATTTATTATTTAGTACTTAAACTTTTGTCTGTAGTGTAAAAATTTTGTAATAGTTGCTGATGAATCTGTGATTCATCACATCAAAAGTCAAAAATAGAGCCTTGTTCCCGAGAAAATAGAGGCATATTTCCTTTTATCTTGCATAAATAACACTCATGCATGCATCCATAATTCATGCATTATAGCAGCTCATCTGCATTTAAATAAGAAGCCAAAAATCCCCTGTAAAAGACATCTTCATCAAAATAACTTCTTCTCTATACTATATATATATTCATTAATAAAACAGGGAGGAATCACCCTTGTAAAATAGCCCAAGTATCCTGAGAACCCCTGTACATTAAAACACACATAAAGCCCGCATACAAACCCCTACTTAGGTCTACTCACTCTTAGAATATTACATATCAAAAGACCTTCAAAATGAGACTAATTTCATTGAAATTGGAGCTTGTATGAGAAACTTGGGTTTTTGGGTCATGTTGTATACTACATATGTATATTTATGTATCTTTGTATTTATGTACCATATTTGACCTCACCTCCGTCTTTGGTCAACATGAAACTTGTAGATCTCATCAAGATCTACAACTTTCATGTTTTGAGTTTTTCCAAATTCGGCTTCCTCTTCTCTCTACACGCATTCTTCCTCCAACCATTCACAGCAGGCCACGTGGCGCCCTCTGATTGCGCCACGCGGCCCGCTGCCCTTTGTCTGATTCCGCCTTCGCCCCCCACCGTTGGATCGCGCTTCAGATCCAACGGTCCCTCTGTGACCACGTGCGCTCACTCCCTCAGCCGTCCGATTATCTCCCACTTCTCATCACCACCATCCGATAGCGCAGCGCTCTCAGCCTTCCACGTGGCGTCATCTACGCCGCTCGACCGCGCCCCCGATCCTCTCATCACAGCCGCCCATCTTCCAGCGAGTCTCGACCCTCAGATCGACTCCACCCTTTCATCTGGGCCATCCATTAGCGCCTCGCCCACAGTGCGCCACGCGTCACATCTTGAGCCCTTCGATCGCATTCTCAGCCCTTTCATCTGAGCCGTTAGCTCCCCAATAATCTCAGCCGACCGATCGATCGCCAAGGACTGATCAGGACCGCCCGCCCGCGCCTCGCCACACCGCGCCACGTGGCGCTCTCATGACCCCTCATCTGGGCATTCCAGATCTAATCCTAACCGATCGCTAAGCGTTGATCTCCACCGTTGGATCCCAAGATCCAACGGTGGAGACTTCGTCTCCTACCTCGGGTGCCCCCTCTCTCCCACGATCTCTGCCTTGCGAGAGGGGCACCCCCTTCCTATTCTCGGAAGCACTCCCTCCACCCTCGCCGGCCGCTGACCTTCCCACGACACACCCCACTCATCCCTCTCCCTCGCCAGCTCCCTCAAACACCACCATCTCCGCCACACTCGCCCCACGACAGCCACCAACTTCGCCACTCACCCACTCCAGCCGTCACCTTCATCCTATAAATACCCAGCCTCCGGCCACATTCAGCCCCATCCGCCACTCCAGAGAGGAACCTAGAGCTCGGAGCCTTCGATTTGTGACAGGAATTGAGTGAATCCTTGAGCGAAGACGGCCCTTCTTCTCCGGCGAGATCCACGGTGCCACCGCCGTGTCGCAGCCGCCCTCCGCATAGCTGCTTGAGCTCGGGGCTTTACCGACCTCTTGAGCGACGACCTGGAGCTCAAATCTGAGCCCCAATCCCCAGGTAATCACCTCCATTACTCCTCCGATCTCGTTCTTCTTTTCCCTTCATCTTCTCCGATTTTATTCCCTGTCCACAATCATCTTCACGCCTCGCCTTCACTCCGCCGAGCTCCGCGTCGAAGCTCTCATCCTCGCTGACCCCTCCGCATCGTCAGACGCTTCACTCCACCGTTCATCGATCACTAGCTCCGCCACTTGGCCGGAGCAACGTCCCCCGACCACCTCACTTCTCCGTAGGCCTCGCCAACCAGTACCATTTCTCCACAATCGCACGCACGAGCCTCGGCTATACGTCTAACACTTGCAGGTACTCCTTTGATCATTGGCCGGAGCCTCACCGGAGCTCTCCTCGAGCTTCATCGACTCAGAGCTCCAACCCTCCTCCAGGGATCCAGAGACCACCGGAGCCTTCGCCGCGCACTGACGATTCTTCCGAGCGAGGTGGGGGCTGACGAAGCTCACCACCGGAGCTTGACGACCGAGGCGGAGCTCGGCTGCTTTCACCGGAGCGCAGCCCTCTCCTCCGCAGGCGGCGGAGGATCGATAGAGAAGAAGGAGCAGCAACCGTTCGATCCTCTGATCGAACGGCCCTCGCCTCTCCACGTGTCCACTTCGCCGCCCTCATCAGCGACCGTTGGATTGCCCAGGATCTAACGGTGATCAGCCCGCCGCGTCATCAACATTGGGAGAAGACAGGAGCCGTCAGATCATCCCAGATCTGACGTATCTTGATCGAGCCACGCGTCTTCACCGACACCCCTTGGATCCATCTTGATCCAAGGGCCTTCAGGCCGCCACGTCGCCCTATCCGAGCCTCGGCCTCCAAGCCTAGGCTCGGGTAACCCGAAGCTGCACCGAGGCTGGGCCGAACCTCCAGAAGGCCCGAGCCTCCCTCCGAGCCTCCGACGCCCCCCGAACCTAGGCCGCCCCACGTGAGGAGCACGTGTGGCCTGGGTTATTTGCATAGACGCCCTTAGAGCTTTCAGAAATTGCAAAAAGGCCCCTGTGAAGCAGACATCATGTGAGGAGCACGTGGTTCGTGGAGAAATTGCATAGAAGTCCTGCATAGTATCGGTAATTGCATTTTAGTCCCTGTCAGCATATTTACTTATTGAATTTTTAATTTCCAGTATTGCATTTACACCCTTGTGTTTGCACGTGTCCATAGCATGCATTTTTCATCATTTTGAAATTCTAAAAATTGCAAGTTGTTGAGAATTTTGTCCTCTATCTGTTTGTACACGTGTTTGATTTTTGTTGGCTTAATTGAATTATCAATGAATTAATTGGTTCATTTGAGACATATTTTGCCCAGTGATGCCTTTTGATTTTTAATCAATTATCAGTGCCTTCAAAAATCACCAAAAATTCACAGTAGCTTAAGGACATCATTTTTAACACTCCATAAAAATTTCGTATCATTTGCACGCATATCGAGGCCTAAATAAATAGTTTAGTGATTTTCTTAAATTAATTTTAATTAATTCATTTCACAGTGAATTTTAGATCTGTCAATTTTCCTAGGTCCCTGATCATTAGACCTTCCTAGGATAATTTTAGTTCTTGGAAAAATTGTGATTTGATATTTATTAAAAATTAAACACTGAAAATCACTCTGTCTGTTTATTTAATTCACAGAAAATTTATTTTGAGTCGAAAAATTCCAAAAAAAATTAGTGTAGGTTATTTTCATCATAAATAACCATCTGGCCAATTTTCATTATTTTTGGACTTCGTTTGATACATCAATTAAATTTAAAGTTAAATTGGCTAAGATTTGTCTGCATATGTCTGCATAAGAAATAAAAAGACCAAAAAGCTTCGACCCTCGAATATCAACACTTGAAAATTGCTGTAATCCACCTAAGGAGACAGTTGCCTCCCTGAGATCGACCTTGGACTCCACCAAGTAAAAAAATATCACTGCTTAAAATTGACCAAAATCTGTCTTAAGTGGTTTTTGATCAACCTCTCGTATCCGACTGCAACGAACACTTAAAATTAATTTGGACCATTAATTTGCCCGAATTAACTAAGGGTGCGGGAGCGCACATCAAAATTTGGACCATTAATCTGTCTCAAAAATATTGTTCTCTATGAAGAAATTGTTATTACTGCAACTAAGTATTTTATCTCTGTAGTAGGATTAGTAACATTTTACTACTCCCAATGCATGGTAGACATCTGACTTTTGTACACATCTAGCATACATTTGGCTTTTCGCAACTGATGCACAAGGGCAAGCCGTTCTAGCATTCACTTCCTCAACTCCTTGAGGTGCTATCCCGAAGAATGGAATCAAGTAGCTGAGACCAGTTCTTGCGATCCGGATGCACAAGCTTCTGTAAAATTGTCTTGATCTTCCTGTTTGAACATTCAGCTAAGCCATTGGACTGCGGGTGGTAAGGTGAAGCAACACGATGTTCAATACAGAATTCCTGAGTCAGCTTCTTCACCTCTCTGTTTATGAAATGACTGCCCCCATCAGATATGAGAATCTTAGGAATCCTGAACCGTGCTATGACGTGATCTCTTAAGAAGCGACAGACAGTCCTACTGTCAGCAGTTCGTGCGGGGATAGCCTCCACCCAACAACTTACATAGTCGATAGCAAACAGAATATATTCATGGCCCTGACTATTAGGAAATGGGCCCATAAAGTCGATGCCCCATGCGTCGAAGACGTCTGATATCTGAATGAATTTCAGAGGCATCGTGTCTCTCATTCCTATGGTTCCTCCCATCTTCTGACAATCAGTGCAACATTTGACATCGTCTTATGCATCTTTGAATAGTGAAGGCCACCAGAGGCCACTCTGAAGAACTTTTGCTGCCATTCGTTTGCCTGAATGATGTCCTCTAGAATCTTGGTCATGACATAAGGCGAGGACACTTGGAACTTCCTCCTTAGGAATGCACCTTCTCCAGATACAATATGCCCCCTCATGGAATAAATACGGATCCTCCCACAGGTAGAAATGGATTTTAGACAAGAACCTGTCTATTTTCAACTTCGGCCAATCATGTGGGATCTTCTTGGTCACCAGATAATTCACGATGTCTGCATACCATGGAAGCGAGGTGACTGACAGAATTGCCTCGTCTGGAAAGGTCTCTGTAATCGTTTGCAGGCTCAGCTCAGGAGATTCTGGCTCAGGAAGCCTCGATAGATGATCGGCCACCACATTCTTTACCCCAAGCTTATATCTAATTTCCAAGTAGAATTCCTGGAGGAGAAGGATCCACCAAATAAGATGTGGTTTGGCATCCTTCTTCTGTTGTAGATACCGAATGGCCGAATGATCAGTGTAAACAATCACTTTGGATACGAGAAGGTAGGATCGGAACTTTTCCAAGGAAAAGTCAACTGCTAGCAGCTCCTTTTCAGTGACAGTGTAGTTTCGCTGAGCTTCATCGAGCATTCGGCTAGCGTAGTGAATCGCTAATGGTACATTATCGTTACTCTGTCCAGGTACAACACCAATGGCATAATCTGACGCATCGGTCATTATCTCAAAAGGCTGAGTCCAAATCGGTGGCTGCAAGATAGGAGCCTGCGTGATAAGTTCTTTTAACTGATTAAAGGCAAGGAGCACACGGTCATCCACGATGAATTCATTCTCCTTACCGAGCAACTCAGTCAACGGACTGGCCAGTTTGCTGAAATCTTTGATGAACCGTCGGTAAAAACTGACGTGGCCTAAAAATGACTTGACTTGCTTGATTGTTGTAGGTGGCTCAAGTTTAAAAATCACCTCCACCTTGGCTAGGTCAACCTCCATGCTACGTTTAGAAACAACATGACCCAACAGGATTCCTTCGGTCACCATGAAGTTGCTCTTCTCCCACGAGAGCACAAGATTTACTTCGCAGCACCTCCGCAAGACTCGGTCTAAATAACCTTGGCATTGATCGAAGGAATCCCCGTAGACCGAGAAATCGTCCATAAAGACCTCAAGAAAGCTGCCCACCATATCGGCAAAAACTGCGAGCATACACCTCTGAAATGTGGTTGGGGCGTTGCAAAGCCCGAACGACATCCGTATGAAGGCGTATGTGCCAAAAGGACAGGTGAACATTGTCTTCTCGTCTTCAGGAGCTATAGCAACTTGGTTATACCCAGAATATCCATCCAAGAAACAGAAATATTCCTTCGTGGCCAATCTCTCCAAGATCTGGTTGATGAAGGGTAAAGGAAAGTGGTCCTTCTTGGTGGCGAGGTTAAGTCTTCTGTAATCTACACAAACTCGCCAAGAGGTGGGTACTCTGGTTGCGATCTCCTCTCCTTTATCATTCTTCACGATGGTGATCCCTGATTTCTTTGGCACTACATGCAGAGGGCTCACCCATTTGCTGTCGGAGATGGGATAAATGAATCCCGCATCACACCATTTCTGAATCTCCTTCATAAAAACCTCCCACAGATTAGGATTTAATCGTCTCTGCAGTTCTCGAGAGGGCTTGCAATCTTCTTCCAGAAAAATGTGATGCGAGCATAGTGATGGATTGATCCCATGGAGATCCGCAGTTTGCCAGCCTATCGCCTTGCAGTTGCGTTCAAGAACCTCCATCAGACGAGATTCTTGGTCTTCGGTCAGATGTGCATTAATAATGACCGGGTACATGTTTGGTTCTCCTGCAAGAAAGGCATACTTCATGTTGGAGGGCAATGGTTTTAATTCTGGTGGGGTCGGAGCTGCTTCAGAAGTGACCTCAGCTAATAGTGTAGGTGGTGATTCTTTCCTCTATTCGGTGTCCACCATACTCTGTTCTGCCTCCTCATTAAAATCTTGACAGAATGTTTTTATAATGTCCTCTTCATTGCAGAATTCTTCAACAATCTGCTCTTGAACTTGAAGGCACATCATCGCCGCCTGCGTCTCCTCTAGCAGGTCATCACATATCTCATAGTGATTGATAAGGGGAAATTCGACTGCAGGGTCCATTCCTTCCATGGGAGATAGGAATTTGTGGATTTCTTCGTCATCCATAAAAAGGTTTGTATCTTGTATTTCAGTTAGAAAGTCGCAGTCTGTGGAAGATTCGACCACCTCATGCATGCTTCAGATGCTCTTTCTGACAGTTTGGCATCGGGCAGGGTCTTTATTTGAATCGTGTCACTACCAGCTCCGAAAGTGATTTCTCCAGTCCCATAATTAACCATTGTGTTCGACGTCCGCATAAATGGTCGTCTGAGTATAATTGGGGTGAGGACCAAGGGCGTAGAGACGTCCATCTCTAATACCACAAAATCGGCCGGGAACTACTTCCCCTGGACCATGACTATCACGTCCTCCAATACGCCCCTAGGTCTCTTAACTGATTTGTCTGCAAACTGCAGAATCATCTTGGTGGGCTTTAGCGGTCCTAGACTAAATTCCGTGATCAAGGAAGCTGGCATCAAATTAACAGAAGATCAACTGTCCAGCAGATTGCGTTCGAAACTCTGATCGAACATCTTGCAGCATACAAGAGGTGCCTTATTATCTGGCTTCTTGTCTGGGCGATTGCTGATAGCATTGACTATGGACATTGTGAGGATGTGTTTCTCAAGCTTGCCTCCTTTGTTTCTAGAGTTATGGGGATGAGGTCTGCGCTTATTCATACATGCATCCTTCAGTCCTTTCTTTACAGCTGGCATGTATTCAAGAGCTTTCATTAGTGGCATATTCAAGACCAAATTCTGAATAATTTCTACGATGGCAGGATCAGACAAAGCATTTTTCAAAATTTTCATTTTTTTGTGTTTTTTCATTGCCTCTGGAAAAGGAATATTTACATAATCTTTACCAACATCATTCAAAATAGTGTCCATATTGTTGTGTACAGGTAGATGACAAAAAGGAATGGATTCATCTACAATTTGTGGACCAAAAATGGCGGGCTAAGCTTCAGGTGTTGGCGTTGGACTCGTTGCAGGTGCAATGCTCCTCCTATCAGGAGCTGGTTCTGAGGCAGGTGCAGATGTCTCCAATGCTAGCCTATCTCCACCGAGGTTGCTGCTATCTTTTTATGTTTTGCTATTTTCTTCATTTTTTTGTTATTTTCTGGATGATGGTGCTGCTCCAAAAATACTTCATATCCCTGGCATTGGCCTGGCTGACGATTCCCCATCAGATGCAAGATGCTTCCCCTTTACGGTTGCTGATGGCTTGAGTGTTCTACTGCTCCTGAGAGTAAAAACGTTAGATATAAACAAATCATTTCTACCTTATTTGGGCAGATCGCTGCAAGCTACCTGCTCCTTGCGTCGGAAGTTATTTAGGTTAGCCTCGACCTGGGCTGGTATGACGGTTTTGGCAGCCGTCAGGTCGTCGATCTTCTAGGTCATCTCAGCAATATTTTTGACCAGCTGTTCAAGACAAACGAGGGCAGGGTTCACTGATGCAACTTCAGATTCATCTCCCCCTTGGGGCCTTTGATTCGGATAATTTGAAGGGGGGTGTTGTTGGTATCCTTGCGAAAATTGGTGGGGAGGAAAACGAGAGGGATACTGTGAATACTGTTGAGAGGGGTTTGAGTGATGATATGTTGCAGCCGGTTTCTATGGAGGGTGGCGATAGCCAGGTTGCTGTTGCTGATAACCCAGCCTCCATGTGTTCCCATATTGTTGCTGCTATGTGTTTTGAGGCTGGAAGTTCCTACCTCCTTGTTGTTGCTGGTATGGTGGTCGATTCGCCATGTTCTGACCCTGGAAGTGTCCTTGAGGATGGGTCAGCTGCTGTTCATATTCCCATACACCATTGATCTCTTGAATTTGTGGTGGGGCAGGAGGAAACTGCTCTGGATAAATAGGAAGTAGCTCGGGTTGATAGACAACCATCTGGTTCTGTGCCTATGGGGGCTGCTCCAGTGCTTGCACGTAGTACACATGCTGAACTGGTGGAGGCTGCGGAGGACTATGCTGAGGAGGTTGTATGTGTGACGGTTCTTTCAGCTCAGCAGAGTTCTCGGTAGCGGACACAGAGTTGCAAGCGTTGGCGTTCATAGCTCGAACTAGCTGCTCCAGTTGTTGAGAAATCAAATCAAGCTTCTCCAACCCCTGGGGTTCTCTTCTCAATGACAGATAATTTTTCGAGGTCTTGGGACCTCTTCTCGATAATGTCGATCTTGGACAAGTGGCTCCCAATAATGCTGAGGTTGGACCTCTCATCCTTGTCTTCGGTGTGGCTAGCCATGTTCACGGGCTTGTTAATGGCGGCGGGCACCTTCATGTAAGCACATGATGAGGATTGAGCGGCCTCTCCCTCGGCTATCTCCGCAAAGATATTCCAGACAACATCCTCATCTTTGTTGAAGTGAAAAACTCCACAAGAGGCATCAACGAGTCGCTGGATCTCTAGTGTCAGACCACCAAAAAAGTGTTGCACAAGACTAGTCTTGGGAATCTCGTGGTGGGGACACCGTTCTTGTAGTTCCTTGAATCTCTCCCAAGCTTCATGGATTGTCTCGCTGGGCTGCTGATAGAAGCTTGAGATGCGGGCACGCATCTGGTTCAGACGACCCAGAGGATAGAACTTGTGAAGAAATGCAGATTTCAGCTCCTCCCAAGTCGTGACCACCTTTCCCAAGTGATCGACCCAATACAAGGCCTTGTCTTGAAGGCTAAAGGGGAAAGCGATCATCTTGACTACCCCCAGAGGAATATCGGGGTAGTGAGCGGTGACACAGATGCGGTCAAACTTCTTGAGGTGGATGTAAGGTTCCTCAGTGGTGTTCCCATGGAATGTGGGAAGCAGAGATAGAAACTGTGGCTTCAGCTCGAAGTGGGCGTGAATATGTGAAATCTGGATCCACTCAGTGGTACGACCCGCCCCAGGGTTGTATGTCTGCTTCAAAGTCGGCTTCGGTTGTGGTAGTTCTGCATCCATTCTCTCATACTCAGGTCATCCCACTGAGAGTTCTTCTCCTGCACCTCCTTAATTGAACTCCAGATCATGATTGTCCTCTCGTCTGCCCTCTCTGTCATCAACTCTTCGTCTTAAATCATTGAGCATATCCTGGAATGTGGTCTGGGCCAAAGCCTGATTGGTCAATTGTTGTTGGATGGCCTTGATAGACGCAAGCAACTGACTATTGACCTCATTCTGTGTGGTGTATTGTCCGTCCCCTTGATCTGTTGGTTCACCCTACTGGGGCTGTGTTCCCTTTCCTCTGCCAGTTGGAGCCATCTCGAAATTGTCTTGAATTTCAGGCTCGCGATCTGAGTGAGAATCTGCTTGGTGGAATAAACCCTGATCAGTGTTTGTCTAAGCACCAGCAACGGAATAAATTTGGAATTAAGGTCAATCCTAGAATGTTGTGAACGGGGCATAGGATATTGACTGAAATCGATCTCCATCCACAAAGGATTATTTCTTGGACAAGAGTAATCCCGATATATTTGAAGAGGAAGGGCTGATTCGGGTTGCGAGTCCATCCCGAACAGTGGATTTATTGGGGATACGCAAGTGTTGAAGGGTGCAAGAATAGGGGAGTCCAAGGAGAAATTCGCAAGATCCGAACTAACCACTTGGAGGTCACCCCTGTTTCTTGAAGATGTAGGCAATACGGAATCGATGTGGGCGTCGGCAGGGACCCGATTAAACCATCCGTGTGATGACATCTTCAGAGGTTTAAAAAGGGATAGATGATGGATGAATAGCACAGAGATGAACAGGAAATAAAAGGAGTGTAAAATAGTAGAAGGCTCACGATGAGCACGGGTCAAAGGTGAGGGAGGCAAAAATGGCGCAAAGGCGTAGTGTTTTTATCTTGACCTTAGTTCAACTAATCAATCAAACCTTAAAGCAATGGATTCACCAACTCGACCCGTGAAGCGGTGAAGGTTCGGCAACTATCTTTGTGAGTTTTAGATTTGATTTTCAGGCAATTATCTTGTCACGAGTCCTTAGAGCGCTACGCCTATAGGAGAGAGAGTACTGCCAGAAAAGTATCCCGTACTTGTCCTCCTCCTGTGTAACCTGTAGTCTGCACTTTTTAAGGTCCTTGCAACCCTTCCTGGATCCCTACTCAGCCAAAGAAATAGAGAGAGGAAGTCAATAGGCGAAACCGATACTTCGGAACTTGCTCGCAACGAATCACCTGTGAGCATGCAAGAACCTACTCGGACGCAAGACGATGAGACATACACCCCCGTGAAGGCATGTCCTATGCTTGATACTTTGGACAAGGTCAGTGCTCTACACAATAGAGTCACTATTGCCGACCAAGCCCTACTCGTCTACGTACGATAGAAGCGCCAATACTTCGGAAATCCATGCGATACACAAGGCAGCCACAAACTGGGTTTTTGGCTCTAATCCTTATGACGTCGCTCATCTCACTGGGAAGGAAACCTTCCTATGCAACCTGAAAACAGATGAGGGCTTTGCTCACCCCAAGGCAATGAGTCCAATTAATCAGTTTTATTAAGGTCAAGTATTTTTAGCAGTCCCTTTTTTTAATTTTTTGTGTTATCACTTGTTTTGAGTCAATTCAATACAAGCGCCTAACGTTTTTGTCTTTTCTTTTATTCCTATTTATCCAAAAACAGAGGGAGAAGATCGGCAAAGCAATGCAAGGCGACACTATGATGGAAATCTCACCTTAGTGCCTGAATGATGAATTCTCAGTTAGAAGACTTACAGTGCTTCCCATCTCTCTCCATACGGGATGCAAAACAGGAATTTATAAACCTATACTATATGCTGATATGCACAAAGAAATCATCCCAGGCAATTGCTAGCGTGGAGAACAAAATGCTAAACACACAAAGCGGAACCTAGTATTCCGGTCTTGGAATCCCCTCGGTGCCCACCACAATGGGTCCTGCTAGCGCTGTACGGGGACTCTCGCGACATAGTGGTTCCAAATTATGTGTTCAACAATTGATTATATCTAAGTCCAAACGATAATACTATAAGTACTTGCAATGGTTGTTAGGTGTTTGGCCTTAGATTACACGATCAAGCAATCCTAAAGACTAAGGGCTCATTCCACAAAAGTGAAGAAAAGAAAACAAAACCAGAAAATAGCAAGCGGTGAAAAATGCGTCAAAACTGCGGTGAGCCCCCAAGTGAACAAACACTTGGAAATTGGGCCCGAGTGTCTGATGAGGTCAAAAAGAATCGAGTTTCGCGGCTTTCTTTTTATTTGATGAAGAAAGTGGTCGATGTAGCAGAAGCCGCGAAACAAGTTTTGATTCTTAAAAACCTATCAAACAAATTACGGTTCTCTGTCGGAAAACCGTTCACTAATATTTATCCAGGCAAGTGTTCCTAGGTCGAACTCAAGGAGGCAGAATATATTCCCTAGATTTCTCTTCTCGTAATCTTATTTTAATTCTTCTCTAAGTCAAAACGCTTTTTCTGGTGATTTTTATTTTTATTATTTTTATTTGATTTTATTCTTTTCAAATTTTTATTTAATTTTCAAAAAGGGATATTTTTCAAAAGATTTATTTATTATATAGTAGGTGGATAGAATATAGGTGATATTATATAGTAATGGTGAACGTTCAAGCCACGTACTCGAACTACACAAGAAAACAAAACAAAACGAAGCGGTTTTCGAGAAAATCAAAACACGTCAAAAACTCGTCGAAAAAGCCGCGAAAACTTTATACTAAGTAGTTGGGGTAGTTGTGTAACTACCCTCCAAGAATCGTCGAGATCCGAGGTCAAGAGATCAAAATACAGCCCCTACAGCCCAGGGGCATAAGCGTAAGAAAACAATTTAAAATTTGTTTGCAAATCGGTCCTTGCGGACTGTTCTGAATGAAAAGTACAAGATCTTTACATTTAGGTCCCTGCGGAGGGACCTAAATGCAGTTAAAGAAAATGCTGGAGGCGGGTTGCAATTCTGAAAGTCGGCTGGGCTTGTAATGCAAAATTTCCACCGTTTCAACTTTGACGGCCAAGATTATAACCTGCAGGCGCGGATCGGACGCTCCTCCTCTTGACACGTGTCAGCAGCCTGTAACCCCCCTGTTCTTGGGGGTTGTTGAGCAGCAGGCGGATAGGTATTCTTCCTCAAATTATCCCGGCCGGCCTCCGATGAATCTGGCGCTCCGGCGGGGCCAGAGGGGTGGCTCCTCCACCCCTCGAGCTCGCCCGCGGTAGAGTGGATGGCGGCGACGCTCCGAGCGGCGGTGGCAAGTCGATGAAGATGGCACCTCAGCTATCTGGAGGAGATGCCTGTTCTGTCAATGGATCTTCAAGAAGACATCCCATGATGATCAAAGGTTTATGTTGGCGGAGAAAGACCTCGCGAGCTACCTGGATCTGCAATGAACACAAGGCTATGCTCGATTTTCGTAAAATCGGCCAACAAATGTAAAAATTCGAACCGCAAAGTTTGAAGAAAAAAAAACATATGATTCCAGCCAAATAACAGAACGCATGAAGAAGTTGATGGTTTTGTGATTGATTTGAATCGAATCGAAAGTGAATCGAGAAGTTATATCGAATGTGCGTCGAAGATGGATGATTAAGCTAACTAAAGACGTGATTAGCCACGCTAATCGTGGCACGATGATCGAGAAACGGAATTGCAAAGATGGATGAATAAGCCTGGGAAAAGTCGAGGTGTATGACCTGGACGAGCTGCTCGACGGCGGCTTTTGACCGGAGCGCAACGCGGCGATGGCGGCGATGCAAGGCGGCGCAGCACCTTGGAACGATCCTCCGTCGACTCCTCTTCCTCGTGAGCTCCTTCCCCGGCGCTGTCACCGCTCGAGTTGGTTAGAACGAAGCTAGGAAGATGGGGTAGTCGAACAGCCTGGAGCAGAGCTCTGGGGAGTTGGAAAGTTGATGGTGGTTGTCGATCTTGAGGAGCTTATATAGAGCAGATGCTTGGGCTCCACGCCAAGATCAATGGTGGGCGAGGTAGCTGGTTGTTAGGAGGAAGGGATGAAGGGTCGAGATCGGTCGGAGAGGTTGAAGGCTGAGCGGGAAAAAGAGAGGAAGTTGGCCGGTTGGCGCAACTTCTTCTTGAAGAAGAAGGCTCCAGGTGCTGACACGTGTCAGCACCTGGTTCGCCCAGATCTGATAAATACTCATAAATTAGATATAAAATATATAATTACATTATTTCAAATAAGTATAAATACAAGAAAGTTAAATAAAGTTATTTTCTAAATTATGGCATAATTACTTTTAATAATAAATATTATTTAAAATATAAATATTTTATTAATAAATATGTATTTATAAATAGATTTTGAATTTTTAGTTTAATAAATAATTAAGTAAAAATTAATTTTATAATTTCTTAATTATTAGGGTATTAAATAAGACTTGTACGAATTTTTATGGATTTTCATGAATTAATTTATATATTTTAATAAATAGAGTAAGTAGCTATATAGGTCAATTATACCTATATTTCAGGGTGTTTGATTTTATAAAAATAATAAATAGTCTCCAAAAATTATGAAATAATTTATGGTGAAAGTATAAGATCATGAAATAATTTAAAAATTATAAAATTAAGAAAATAATAACTAAGGTGTGTTACATAAAATAAATAGCCAAGAAACCCCTTTGTCTTTTGGTCCCAAAACCGACTTTTTGCAAACGGACTCCAAATTCAATGAAACCACCTTTATTAATTAGATAATATTATTTTATGAACTTTAAAGGTGAGTAGAGTGTAATTGGAGTTCGTATGAAGAAGTTATGATGTTCGGAAGTTGAGATTTTGACAATTTGTAAGCTGGATTTCTTGGCATATTTACAGGATAATATTTTTAACTTATTTTTATATTTTTATTTACATTTTTATGAATAATTAGAAGAAGAGTTTGGTAAAAAATATGTTCATATGAAATAATTAAAATTCTTTGAAGTTTTGTATTTATTTTATAAATAATGAAGGGTGTATTTGTGTGTGTTAAATTATTTTTATTTGGTTTTCTTTCCTTATCTCCCCCTACTTATTGGTTTGTCAACCAATCCATGCTGATTTGGTCTCGGGGGTTAGGCTATAAATACATCTTACAGCTATATTTATATTTTAAGTCATATTGCATATATATATATATACACATATATTTCATATGCCTTTGTCTTTCTTTTCTGATTCTTTATTCATTTACATGAGTTTAATGGTTAAAAGTGAATATTTACACATGAATGGAGTTTTGTTAAAGTATGAGAATTAATGAGTATTTGCATGTATTTGTTAAGGGTTTTAAGACAAAATGCGACAGAAAAGTTAATGAATCATGGATTCATCAGTGTCCAAAGTCCAGAGTACCTATATTATTACAAAATTATCAAATGTCTCTCTCTCACACAAAAAAAGTGAAAATCTAACTATCCTCTCTCTGTTAAGTCCTCTTGCTCTCTTCTGTCGGCTGGGATAAAATAGCCGGCTCCGCTTCCCAAGGTTTCTCAGGATCCCCTAGGAGATCCTCCTTGGTCCGTGGTCCCTCGCAAGAAAACAAGAAAGAAGTGTCAGACAGTTCCAAAATTAATTGTACAATAAAACAAAATAAGCAAAAATGGCTAAGCAAGTAAAAGACACAAGTCTACTCTATAAGCAGATGCTCCCCGGCAACGGCGCCATTTGAAAAACGAGAAAAGCGAGAGCCTCTAAGTAATGGCCTGACAGATCAGACTCACTGTCGCTGAGGCGACTACTCAAGCCTTCACGTTTATCAACAATCAACCCACACAATTAATTAAGCAATCAAGAGCAAGGATCAAAATTTATTATACCCTACTAAGAATGTATAGTGGCAAGCAAGTAGGGGTCGAACACAGGAAGCAAAGGAGTAAAGCAAGGAGACAAAAAGTCGAGCCTAATGTCTTGTGAATTACTTAGCCAATTGAGACTTTTTGTGTGTTTTTTATTTTGTATTTTTTTTATTTAATTTTTAATTTTTATATTTTTATATTTTGTTTTTTAATTTTCTGATTTTATATTTTCTTTTTATTTTTTATATTTTTTATTTCCTTTTAAGAATTGGATATAAAGTTATATAGAAAATATAGTCCAAGAGAGATAAGAGAGAGATCAAAATGGGGAAGAATACTCAAAATACATGAAATAAAGTGTTTTTGTGATTTTTCTAGATTTTTCTTATTTTTTGGTATTTTTAGAGGAGAAAATACTAGAAAACAGTGAACTAAGTTGCTGGCCGAAATCAAAATTAGGATTAAAAATATCAAATAATGTCCAAAGTTCCTCAACTTAATTTTAATTGAAAGATAATAAAGCAAAGATAATTCTGAAATATAGTTTATATTTTTAGGATTTTTGGAGAATGTTTAATATTTTTATAAAGGTTTTTGAGGTTTTATAATTTTTAGGAGTTTTCTTTTGTATTTTTTTAGTGATTTTTGGTCTGAAGCTAAAAGATATGCAATCACACAAAATATATTTTTTTTGGGGAATTGTTAGAGACGTTTTATGATTTTATGTATTTTCCAATGCAAACATTATAGAAAATGCATGTTTTTGAATTTTTATAAACATTAAAAGGCAATAAATATCCAAAATAAAAATATGACCTGAAGCTACTATGCACCAGGAACTTATAGTGATTTTTGTGGATTTTTTAGGTATTTATAGATGCATGCAATAAATATAGACAACAAAAAGAAACTACACTACTGGCAAGGGAATATATGTAAATTTTCAAAGGTCCAGGGGCCACAATGCAATTTTCCCACAAAATATATAACTAATTAGAAATATTTACGGACTAGACCTAAATAGCTAGAATCCCAAGGGTGTTTCTGCAAAAAGCACACCCACGCACGTGCGACGCACGCGCCTGGGGAGGAGCTAAACAGTAGGGGGAGATAAGGGTCAAGATACAATAAAAACACCTTTTATTTAACCCATTCTTTATTCATTTTGGAACCTATTTTTGGGTTCCACTTTTTATACTTCAAATAAAGAAACTTTGCATATGAAAGTTGTAGATAATTAAATAAATAAAAATACAAAACTGATTTCACTCAAAAATAATGTACAGATAAAAAGTTATGATCTGAATAAGTTTCCAAAATCCCAACTTTCCAGACATGTATCTCTCAAATAAAAACTTGAAATGCATCAAACTCACTTTAATTATATATAATTTTAAATAAGCTATTTGATGAAGGTGGTTTCGCGTTTGGCGGAGCTACAGTTTGAAAGTTGAGTTTTGGATCCCTATTGTATACTTGCAAAGATTAAAATATTCATTTTATTTATTATTCATTATTTTTATAATTTTATATTTTTATAATTTTGTAAATATTATTTATAATATACTTGTACATTAAAATCAGAATAAAAGCTTAAATAAAAGACAAAGTAAAATACTTGTATATATAACATACCTAGGTATACTTTCTGTATATATATACATATAATTACTACTTCTATTTTATTAAATGTATAAAATACCTCAGAAAAATAAAATAAAAATATATTTAAGTGTATAAAAGCATCCTAAATACTTATAAAATAATAAACAAAAATAAATAAATTAAATACACAAAATAAAAATAAAATATTAAAATACATAGACATGTATACCAATATAGACCTAAAAGGCAACTTGTAATTTAATACATCGAAAAAATAAATAAAAATCATAAAAAATAATTTATAAAATAATAAACATTTTTTATTTTATAATAAAAATTTAATAAATTCATTTACTATTTTTAAATGAATTAATAAAACATTTTTTGCAGGATTTTTCCTGGATGGTCCACGTGGACCAACCAGGTGGCTCTGACAGGCTACCCGAGGTCAACTGTCTGACCTCCTCCTGTAGCTATGTCAGAAACCTTGGTTTCCCCCGTATTTGTGGATTTTTAGAGGATCCGCCTTTCACCGTTTCATGATGGTCTCTGAAGGACTTTTGTTCCCCATTCATCGAGGAATCACGCCCTAGGATTTATTGGGTCGGGCGTCATCGATTCGCGCAGAATTCCCTCGTCCTTTGGAGCCTCCTCTCTCCTTTAGTCAAGCCTTCAAATACAAACCCCCGACTTCCCTTCTGCCTTTGATCACTCTTCCACCACCTAAACCCTAACCCAAGTCCTCAAAGACATTCCTGGTGACAACAGGTACTCGTTGGGCTTCTCGTGGGATCAAGGAGGTGTCGAATCGAGTCGACTCCCCTCGTTGAAGGTCTCGCCAGAGTTCCCTTCCCCGCGCACCTTGGTTAGGCCCCTTTCCCCCCTTCTCTTCTTTCCGTTTCTTTTGCATCTTGTTCACCGCACCAGTAGGAAACCCCCGCTATCCTTCGCTTCGTTCTTCGCCCATCGAATCGCTCTCTACGAGCACCTCGTCGAAGCGCACCTCCGGCCAGTTTCCTCTTCCCAAAAACGCCACACTCCGCTGCATTTCATCCACCCGGAGGGTCGTGGCAATTTGCCCGTGACCCCCGTAACCCTCTGTTTAACAGGCTGGGCGTTCAAGAGCGCCTGGGGCGGTTTTGAAGAAGCGCCGGAGGTACCTGGAGGCGTCTTGCTTCGCCACCTCCTCCGGGGTGCTTAGGTGGTCGCCAACTCTTTTTGAAGCCCCAATCAAGAAGAGAATACCTGCAGGAGCGCTTTGGACCATCTCGTAGCCTCATCTCACACCGGAGGAGGAGGAGCGAGGCTGGGGAAGCTCGCTGGTCGGAGCCTTCTTCCCTGTTCTTGCTCATGCGTTCCCGGCCGTTAGATCGGGGCTGTTCTTCAGGAAGCGCAGCAGCCGTCGGATCAAGGGCTGCCAACACCATCAGATCTGCATCAACGTCTTAATCGCAGCCATCGATCGCGAAGGGGTACGAGCTCACAGATCGATGATACGTATATAAGTGAAGAATCTGCAGCGTCGAATCCTCTGTAGGTTTGGGAATTTTGCACACTAAACCTGACCACTTTTTGTATTTAATAATTATTACTTAAACCTTCTGCGGCAGTTTTAAATATTGTGTAATATTTGCACATTGGCCCTCGATTTATTTCTTATCCATTTTGGTCCCTGTAAGGTTACGTGCTTTCGCGCACGTGACTTGGCAATCTTGCAGGGATACCCGAGGGGGATTTCATATTAAGTGTTTAGTTCAAAAAACTTTTAATTGCCGTTATAAATTGCTGGAAATTTTGCTTGTTGGCCCTGTAACTTTTATATATTTGCCTTTGTTCCTTGTCGACCTAGTCATCGAGATGCCTAGGTATCAGGGTTTCGGGTCATAAAATATTTGCAATATTTTATTCTTTTTCTTTTCTTTTCTTTATTCTATAATTTAGGCTTTAAAAACCGCATTTATACACTATTTACACACATATGCATGGATGATAAAATGCATAAATTAACGCTATTTACATGCATTTACCAGGGTTCTTAAGGCCAAAATGATGGAATAAAGATGATGAAACATGGATTAATCAACTACCGGTCTTTTATACGGGATAGTCTGTTAGGAGTATTGGATTCCTATCAGCTCGCTTAATCTCTCTGAAAGACTGTCTTATCACCTAATAAAATTGACAAGATAACCGACCGAGCCTTTACGGTCTTCAGCTCCGCGTCGAGTAGGTGAATCAGGGGTTTGCTTTTTGATCTTGCGTGTTTCCAGATCTCATCCGCATTTACTCTCCACATCAAGATGATGGGCAGGAGATCCCTTAGGCAGCCTCTGGCTGCACTGCTTTACAACACTCCAGCCCTCGCATCTAGGTTGGTTCGTGAGAGCCGAGACCTGCTCTCTGACAACTCCGGAAACGCGCTTGTTAAGATGTTTATTTTATCTTCGTGCGTAAATGATTAATGTGTCGTGCGTTGTAGGCGGTAATCGGAATCGGTCAAGAAATAACCACAAATATTTTTTTCAATTTCAATCACGTGGTTTTATGTTTATTTTACTTGGGCAAGTCCCAAGGTCGAACACAAGGAGGCAAAGGAACAACCTAGAATTATGTCTATCAAAATTTATGTGCGGTTTTCGAAGCGGTCCTTTTTTGTAATTTTTAATGCGATAAAGGATGCAAAATGAAATTTTGGCATATTTTAGGGACTAAAATGAAAATTACATTCAAACGATGTCTGAAAATTACGAAACTTAATCACTATGATGCAATGAATGCATTGTAATTTTTTTTTGGAATTTTTGGATGCAATATGAATTTTTTTATGAATTTTTAAATGCAAACAAATTGAATTTCAATATTTAATAATAATAAATATTAAACCTAACTATTTTCAAGGAATAAAATTATCTAAGATCTATCACTAGGTGATTGATCTAAGAAAAATCCTAAACCTTGAAAATGTATGATCTAATACCTATTAAAAATCAAATACTGAAATATGCAAAATGATTTTTACAGGGCAAAGTATGCATGAAAATGCAAATCGTTTTGGGCACAATGTCAAACACAATTAACTCTACAATAAGTGGTTTTTTGGGAATTTTTAAAGCAACAGTTAATCAAATCAAATATAAATTTCAGAGCACATACTGGGCAAAATATACAATTTTCCACAAAACATTTAATTATTAATTAAGTCAATCACAAAAATGTTCACAATTAGTCAAACTGTAGAGAATTAAATGACAAACATTATGCTATTTTTTGGATAAATAAAAGATGCAAAAATATTTCTCAAAATAATAGAGGAAGTCAAGGGTATAAATGTAAATTACAATAAATAGAAAGAAATATAAATATGGAGAACAGGGGTATGAGTGTAATTACCTAAACTATGGGAGGTACTTTTGCAAAATTCCCAATGGAGCACGTGCAGAGCACGTGCTCTTTGGGTATCTAGACTTCTACGCAATTTAGAGGAGCTTTACAGGGTACTTCGCAATTTTCCCAAGGTCACGTGCTATACACGTGACCTGGGGTTGAGGTCAAGGGTATTCCCCCACGCACGTGCCGAGCACGTGCGGAGGGGCCTCAGGTTTCACGCCCGGTGGCTGGTGGCGGTGGCTCGCAAGTGGACAGCCCCCCGGCGAGGCTGGAAGGTGGAGGAGCGGCAGTCGTTGGCTGGTGGAGGGCTTCTGGATGCCTCCAGGCGTGGTGGTGGTTGTCGATGAGGGGGCTGAGTTGGCGAAGTTGTCGGCGAGGATCGGCGGGTGGAGATGAGCTGTGAAGACGACGTTGGAGGCGGCGTTGATGAAGAGGGTGTGGTCATTGAAGCTTGCGGACGTATGCGATTGTAGGCGGATTAGTTGATGTTGCGAAGTTGATGAAGGAGTCGGTGGCTCGACGGCTGGCCAGAGCGTGGCAGTTCGCGGTGGAGAGGCGCGCTGCAACGAAGCTCGAAGGCTTCGGATCTGGCCGCAGGTTGGGGTGGAGTGCCTGGAGCTGTCACCTCCGGTGGAGGCCCCTCCGATCTCTGATGTAAATCGGCGGATAGGTTGTGAAGTTGGGGCGGCAGGTCTCTTATAGCTGCGGAGGAGGGCTTGTTAATGGAAGTTGCGTCCGGGATGGTTGAAGACGAAGATCTGATGGGGGGACGAACGGAGACGAGGATTCGATTGGAGTAGATTAGCCGTGCTTGCGAGATTAGCGGACGAGCGGCGCGATTTGGGATCGAAGATACGCGGCTGCAGCGAAATCACGGGGCGGCGGCGAAAATTGCGGGCGGCGGCCGCATGGGGGAAGGGGGAGGAATACGAAGTACAGCGGTCGTCCGATCGGTCGAGATCGGACGGCCGCTATTAAGCCACGTGGCGGTCAATAGGGATTGGGGCAGTGCACGTGCCTGGCACGTGCCTGGGAGGCACGTGCGGCGCACGTGCGATGACTTATATATTTTTTTATTTTTTATTTTTTTTATAAAACGAATTTAAAATATTGTCAAAATTGGATGACGCGTGGCGGCACCAAGTGTGGCCACGTGTCAGCACCACAAAATTCAAAAATAAAAGATTTTCTAAAATCAATAATAAATAGTAAATGGCCTTGGATCAAAAAAGTTCCTTCACAAAAATTGCTCGTCTCGATGAGATCTTGAACTTTCATGAAGGCATCAAAATCGAAATCGATCAATTGCAAAAGTTGATTTTTTGGGGGTATCCCATGTACATAGAATACCTTGATTTTTTGGGTTTTATAATTTTTATGTCATTTTTAAATCAAGTAAAAATCCGGAAAAAATATGGTAAAATCAAAGATAAATAATTACACATTAATCTTTTTTTTTTGGATTTTTGTTAATTGGTAAAATATGTACCTAAAATATCAAGTCAAAAACCGCTAAAATACACAATGTACAAAAGAGGCCCAAAACCCAACTTTCACATATGAGCTCTGATTCATTTGAACTTTATCTTATTTTGAAGGTAATTGAATGTACATTAGTTCAAAAGTGAGTAGGATTAAAGCGGACACTGGATGGGGAAGATATGAGGTTTTTAGTCCGGAAATCCTGAAAACTAGGGTTTGGGTTGTTGGTCCATTTATTTGGGTTAGTTATTTTTTTGTATTTTCTTTTATTCTTGTTAGTGATATGTACATAGTGGAGGTGGTTTTGGGTCATTCGGAGTGAATGAGTTAGAAATCTGGGAAGTTAGGCTATTTACAGGTCATTTTTTGGCTAGACTTTTGGCTTCTTATTTTGTGCAGAAATAGTGATAAAATGCAATTCTTAAGAAAACATGCATGAATGTTAATTATGTAGAATGGATGCAGAAATGATGTTGATTTTGAGGGATTTGAGCTTAATAAATGAGATTTAGAGTGATGAATCCGAGACATCATCCCCCTATACTTAAAGCATGCTCGTCCCTGAGCATCAAAAAGAAATGCCATGAAGTGAAATGAGATTGGGTTCCATACCAAGACCATAAGCTGAAGTGAAAATGAATCTAGACTCGACCTTTGGATTATTAGTGTGGCGGAACTTCTGTGAGACTTAGAATTTTAAAATCAACAGCCCTCAAGTTCTAGAAATCATTGCTATAGTTTTGGCTCAGATGTCATCTTAGATCAATCCTCTTCCCAAAGCATACCCTATGAACATTGAACAATAGAATCATGTGTGTGAAAGATTTTAGCTCTTCCCACCCAGAATGTCAGACTACCGCGCAAACCTCCTCTCTAGTGACTCGTCCTCAGGGAGTCAAGTATTTCCTTCTAAGGTCTGTCGCATTGTATTCACAATCGAATTGGGGGGAGAAGTTAGAAGAATGAGAAAAGAACTAGAGGGTGGCCAGTGTAGTCGCCTCTCCTTGTGAAGCTGGCCAGTGTAGCCGAGTCTCCACCAAGATCTGCAGGTTTCTTGAAGCTTGGACCTTTTTGGTTAGATATTTATTTGGGAGAATGCTTCTTTTTATTTGGAATTTTTGGTGGTTCTGCTTGGATCTTGTTGTGACCCTACGGATATAGAAACTTTTATTTTCGTACATTTTTTGGGGTCTTAGAAAAAATTGTGCCCAACCGTCCATCCCTTTTCTGAAGCTTTATTTCAACCCGTACTCCGATCTTTAGATTTCCATGCTACCAGAAAGGAAACTCACACAGTCTTCCAACATCCCGTCTGAGTTGAGCTAAGTGCATAGTGCAAGAGTACAAATTAATTCACTATTCCAGAGTTGTACCCAGAATGAAGAGACCAGGTTAGACACTAAGAGTCAAACGTTGCACATTGTCATGTGGAACTCAAAGAATTAAGTCAAAGACCGGAAGCTTCAAAAATCCTATTTCTCGGTGAAGTTCCTCTGAAAAATAGGTGGATTAAGGTCAAGTCCAGACCACTCTCAGTTTTGGCTCATAACTCGGTTCAGAACCCGATGACTTTTCACAGATGCAAATGAATGTGATGTTGGATGCAGGTGTGTGAAATGCAGATACATTTTTTATTTTTGATTTTTTTATGCAAGGGATTTTTGTTTTGTTTTGTTTTTTTAATGCAAAAAATGAATAAGAAGCCTTTTTTTCAAAACTTTTGGGCACAATTAGTGTTAGTAGCAAATCTCTTTTTCTTTTTCTTTTATTTTGTTGTTTTTTTAATTACCCACCTTGTAAATACATATAGACTTACGTGAAAGTATAAGGTATGTCTAAAATATATACACAGTATATATACAGATCCCCCTATACTTAGCGAGTGTTGTGTCCTCAGAGCACAAGAAGCGTAAAGAAGACATAGCTCGGGCTAAGCGTGAGAGAGTAAAACTTTGATATACAATGGCCTGCCCCCCTATACTTAGACTGTGAATAGTCTAAGTATAGAAGAAGAGCGCAAAAAGAGGCGGTTGGGATATGTAAATGAGGAGAGTATATACAGGTGCGTGTCGGTTCCCCCATATTTAGGCTCTGGTAAGCCTAAGTATACGAGAAAGGTGGAAATGGAGCGATCGGGAGAAGGAGTGTGATGCGGAAAAATGGTATATATACAGATGGCATCGGTCCCCCCTATACTTAGGCCTTGGCCTAAGTAGAGGAAGAAGCTGTACAAGATGACCGATGTGGTCGGGAGGGAGGTTGGGTAGCCGATGATTAAGGCAGTTTACGACTGATTTTTTTGTGAGCCTGTGATGGGAGATCGTAATGATGAGACGGAGATGAAACATGTGATTCCCAACTATTATCAGTGTCATCCTCAGAAAAATCATGATGGATAGTAGATGAAACATTTGAGTCAGACGAAAGGTAGCCATCATCAGAGTTATCCTCAGAGGAATAGTATTTGAAAGTGGACACGCTCCAGATATTCATGTCTTTTTGTTTCTTTATTGTTTCCTCAAAATTCGTTCCTTTTTAAGATCAATCGGTTTGTCCTCAGATGAATATTCAGAAGCTCCGATCTCAGTCAGCTCATAAGAAATAATTTCAGTGTATTTGTAGGAGGCAGGAGCATCAGCTTTGGATGAGTAATAATTAGGAACGAGAGTTGTCCAGCGAGAATCGAATTTTAGATCCTTGCGAAGATATAGCTTTAAAGCTGCCGAACAGACTTCACTCATGTAGACAACCTTTTCTGGACCTGATGAGGGATCATCAGCCGATTCCTCTTTCGAAAGGTCAAAGGTGACTTTCTTTTTCTTGTTTTGTGAAGGTGTCGGTTCACTTGAGTATCCAGATGAATAACCATTGGAATTCTTCTCCTTGGTCAGTGTGCGATCTGCGTGTTTATTCTTAGTCTCCTGAATGTTGGTGCACTCTCGATTTGGAAGGATTTGGTCAAGATATTCAGAGAATGTTGTTCCAAGGTGCGACCATGCATATGTCTCATGATCGTAGTAGAAGGATTTGTCCATTTTGAGATCCACAGGAATTGACATATTGGGGAGATTCTCTGCATGTCAGTTCTCAATTGATTTTACATTGGAGCATTCCTGTGTCAAGTTGATGTAATCCATGTAATCAGCATAGGTTGACCCAGGATGTGACCATGCATAAGTTTCCGGATCATATGATTCATATGCTCGATTTTCCATGGTGAGAGCAGTTGGGAATGGAGCAGGGGGAAGATTCTCTAAACCAATAGTCTCATCAACAACCGCTAACTCAGGTGTCGTAGCAGGGTAGGGCTCTTCTACCTCTTCATGGTTGCGGTTGTCATGGACTTCGTGGGTTTTCTCAGAAGATCGTGTTTCCACAAAGGCAGGGTCTAAGTGCTTCCAATGCTTTAAAATTGATTTCCCGGGTCTCACAATCAATAATTGCCTTAGCCAATGCTAAGAATGGCTTTTCGAGAATAATTGGAGACTGGGTGAATTCTCCTTGATGCTTAATATCAATGATCGTGAATTCTACTTTGAGCGGAGCACCTTGGAATGTCATGATGACTGAAATGATTCCTCTCGGCCGCTTTATTGATCGGTCAACCAATTAAACAATTTCTCCTATCTTTCGAATCGATCCGAGTTTGAGTTCATGAAATGCAGAGGTCGGGAGGATATTGATTGGTGAATCGTCATCGATTCGAGCACGGGTGAAATTTGTGTCTTTGATCATACAATCAAATCTGGGCAACCGCTTCACTATGCGGCTTTTGGTTTTTCTCATCAACATTAAGGAGGAGGCCATTGACAAGATATGTCTTTCAATTTTTATTCTGATCCTTCCCAACTTTTTAATCATTAATTTGTCCATTAAAAATTTTTTATGGTCGGAGAAGTGTTCAATAGCCTTTATAAAGGGAAGTTAAAAAATCAAGCGTTTTCCCAATGCTTCCCGTACTATAGGATCCACATTCTTCAGATCTTCTTCAGTCTCAATTTTTATCAAGTTTTCTGGATTTTTATTTTTTTGATGTTTTTGAATATTCCCATTTTTTGGTATTTTTTGTGTGGTGTGGTGATGTGGTGTTTTCCATAAATGAGAAGGGGCCTTAATATTCAGAGTAAGGGTCAGAGGCATAATTATTCCTAGGGGAGTGATATGTAGAGGTGTCGATGTTGGAATCATCCCTAGGTTTTTTAATATCCTTCAAATTTTCATCATGAGATCCAATCATTTCCTCATTCATTTTTATATCCGATCCACCATAAAATGATACTACTCGGTCGGTAAATTTTAGAAATCTATCCTCCATTGATTCGAATCTTTTATTTAGCCTCAAAATATCATCCTCAAAATTCTGTTCATGATCAATCATGGGAGCGGTCGGTATGTATTGAATAATTTCGTTTTCCATTTTCCTATATGTGGTAGGAGGAGAGTTTCTTGGAATATCCATTATATGATCATTATTTTCAGAAAATGTCTCCTCAATAATTATGGAAGGCGGCTGCTCATATGGTCCAGGCATGTGGAGTTGGTCCTAGTAGAATTTATTCCTTTGATCATGAGTTGTTGGACCTTGATATTGTGGATTTAGCACAGGATTGATGTGTTTCTATGTGATTAGTCCAGTCCTCTGTATGAGTATCATGTCCGATGAAGGGTTTGTCATGGTTAATCCAATGTTGATGATCATTTAGTGTGGGTATCTCCATCTTGGTTTGGTTTCTCGGCCAGTCATGAGACTTAAAGGTATTTTGATCTTGAAATGTTTCATTAGAGAGAAATTGAGAATAAGACGGTAGTCAAAGATGGTAGGTATGCGGTCGGATGATTCGAGTAGGAATTCAATGAGGGGGCCTAATTCATCCGCGGGTGAAAGTTTCCCGCAAATGTTGGAGGATTATTGAAAGAAGGGAATGTTGTTGATTTAGGCTTAACCGAGACAAATTCATTTTCATAGTAATGTTCGGTCATTTTCGAAAGAAATGATGGGTTGGATCCGCAAGAGATTTTGGTCAAAAGTTCCATGATGAGATTTTAAATCAAGAGTTGAGGGAGATGATTGCGCGGGATAGTCAAAAGAGATTTTATCAAATGTGCGACTTTTGATAATCGAAATCGGTTTACGCACACCAATGCAAACACAAATCAAACCATGGGTTCACCAACTCACACAATGAAGCCGTAAGAGTTCGGCTATTCTCTTTTCAATTTTAAGTTGGTGATAAATCAACCTTGGAAAGAATTTAGCGAGCTATTAGGAGCTGAAACTTTCTTAAAGACTGTCCCGAGTTTGTACGACTAGTTGCATCCACTTTCAGCCAGTATAGGTGTAAGTACGGACCGTAAAATGGGTACCCATGTTACTTAAGGACGGAGCCTTACGCAATGTCCTTTAAACCACCCACTCTGCTAAGAAAGTCCGGACCGATTATCGGCTACCCGTATTCCTCACTAAGAAGTAGCTAATCGTTTTTAAAATTAGTAGTCTGAATGAAAATATTGGAGCTTGGTTCTAAGCTTAAGTGTCGTCTCTCGCTCACTCAGAAAAATATAAACATCCAAGATCAGGGTTACTCTCCCGCAAAAATTCTTGATTTTATGGGTTAATTTAGAATCGGCTATATTTAGCAATCCCAATTTTAATTAGGTAGTCACTGAAGAAATTAAAGTGAGTAGAAATACATGTCAACCGTCCAGTCCCAATTTCCTTTAAATTTATGTGGCAAAATAGGAGGGAGAAATTCGGGAAAAGCCGATGCACGTGAAAACAATGATGTATGCTCAGTTAGAAGACTTACAGTGAATCCTCGCAATCTTCATGTGGGATGCAATACATAATTAGAAAATGTAATCTATATGAAATGCAAGCCGATGAAAAATCGCACCTAGCAGAAAGTTCTATTAGAAGGAAATAATTGAGTTGAATTTGGCTAAGTTGAATGAGCTATGTGTATATCAGTTGATGTTAAGTGTGGTTTAATCCTACGAGCACAATAAAAAATGCTCTTGAGAGCCGTAGGTGCAGGTCTACCCTAATTGCCACTCAAGTCGGGCCCCTCCCTCACCGGAGAGTGAAACAGGCCATGACACACCACAGAATAAAGTTAGAGGTCTTGTATACACGCGAAAGTCCAAATGGACACTACTGTAAATAAGTAATTAATTACAGAAATTTAAAAATTACAGGAATTAAAAATCTAGGCTTTACGCTCTCTCACGACTCGACTCGATCTTAAATTAATTGCGGATTTTTAGGAGGTCGGTAAAGATGCTTCGGTTTCTTAAAAAACCACTCCACGTATGTCGTGTACCTCGCAAGAAAAATAAGAGAGATAATATAAGAGAGTGACTCAAAAATATTACAATAGACAAGAAAAAATAAATGCTGAAAATAAATGGAATTTATAATGACAAATTCGGGGGTCAGACTACCCGAATGCGAAAAATCGAACGAAAATTTTCAAGACTAAAATCTAAGTCGTTTGCTTCCCCGGCAACGACGCCATCTGACGACTCCGGAAACGCGCTTGTTAAGATGTTTATTTTATCGTCATGTGTAAATGATTAATGTGTCGTGCGTTGTAGGCGGCAATCGGAATCGGTCAAGAAATAACCACAAATATTTTTTTCAACTTCAATCATGTGGTTTTATATTTATTTTACTTGGGCAAGTCCCAAGGTCGAACACAAGGAGGCAAAGGAACAACTAGAATTATGTCTATCAAAATTTACGCGCGGTTTTCGAAGCGGTCCTTTTTTGTAATTTTTAATGCGATAAAGGATGCAAAATGCAATTTTGGCCTATTTTAGGGACTAAAATAAAAATTACGTCCAAATGATGTTCGAAAAATACGAAACTTGGCCACTATGTAAAATATGATGCAATGAATGCACTGTAAGTTTTTTGGAATTTTTGGATGCAATATTAATTTTTTATGAATTTTTATATGCAAACAAAAAGAATTTCAATATTTAATTATAATAAATATTAAACCTAATTATTTTCAAGGAATAAAATTATCTAAGATCTATCATAGGTGGTTGATCTAAGAAAAATCCTAAACCTCGAAAATGTAAGATCTAATACTTAATAAAATCAAATACTGAAATATGTAAAATGATTTTTACAGGGTAAATATGCATGTAAATGGAGATCTTTTTGGGTACAATGTCAAGCACAATTAATTCTACAATATGTGATTTTTTTGGAATTTTTAGAGCAAGGTTAATCAAATATAAATTTCAGAGCACATACTGGGCAAAATATACAATTTTCCACAAAACATTTAATTATTAATTAACCATCAATCACAAAAATGTTCACAATATGTCAAATTATAGAGAATTAAATGACAAACATTATGCTATTTTTTGGATAAATAAAAGACGCAAAAATGTTGCTCAAAATAATAGAGGACGTCAGGGGGTACAAATGTAAATTACAATAAATAGAAAGAAATATAAATATGCAGAACAGGGGTATGTGTGTAATTACCTAAACTATGAGGGTACTCTTGTAAAATTCCCAATGGAGCACATGAAGAGCACGTGCTCTTTGGGTATCTGGAGTTCTGCGCAATTTGAAGGAGCTTTAGAGGACTCTTCGCAATTTTCCCAAGGTCGTTGAGGTCAAGGGCATTCCCCCACGCAAGTGTCGAGCACGTGCGGAGGGGCCTCGGGCTTCACGCCCGGTGGCTGGTGGCCATGGCTCGCAAGTTGACAGCCCCCCGGCAAGGCTGAAAGGTGGAGGGGCAGCGGTCGTTGGCTGGTGGAGGGCTTCTAGATGCCTCCAGGCACGGTGGTTGTTGCCGATGAGGGGGCTGAGTTGGCGAAGTTGTCGGCGAGGACCAATGGGTGGAGACGAGCTATGAAGACGACGGTGGAGGCGACGTTGATGAAGAGGGCGTGATCATTGAAGCTTGCGGACGTAGGTGATTGTAGGTAGATTAGTTGACGTTGCGAAGTCGATGAAGGAGTCGGTGGCTCGACGTCTGGCCGGAGCGTGGCAGTTCGCGGCGGAGAGGCATACTACAACGAAGCTCGAAGGCTTCGGATCTCGCCGCAGGTTGGGGTGACGTTCCTGGAGCTGTCACCTCTGGCGGAGTCCCCTCCCTTCTCTGATGTAAATCGGCGGATAGGTTGTGAAGTTGGGGCGGCGGGGCTCATATAGCTGTGGAGGAGGGCTTGTTAATGGAAGTTGCGTCCGGGATTGTTGAAGACGAAGATCTGATGGGGGGACGATCGGAGACGAGGATCTGATTAGAGTAGATTGGCAGTGCTTGCGAGATTCGTGGAGAAGCGACGCGATTTGGGATCGGAGATACGCGGAGCAGCGAAATCACGGGGCGGCGGCGAAAATTGCGGGCGGCGGCCGCATGGGGGAAGGGGGAGGAAGACGAAGTACAAACAGCTGTCCGATCGGCCGAGATCGGACGGCCGCGATTAAGCCACGTGGCGATCAATAGGGAGTGGGGCGATGCATGTGCGGCACACGTGCGATGACTTATATATTTTTTTATTTTTTTTATTTTTTTATAAAACGAATTAAAAATATTGTCAAAAATGGCTGACACGTGGCGGCACTAGGTGCAGCCACGTGTCAGCATCACAAAATTCTAAAATAAAGGATTTTATAAAATCAATAATAAATAGTAAATGGCCTCAGATCAAAATGTTCCTTCACGAAAATTTCTCATCTCGATGAGATCTACAACTTTCATGAAAGACATCAAAATCAAAATCGATCAATTGCAAAAAGTGATTTTTTGGGGGGTATCCCATGTACATAGAATACCTTGATTTTTTGGGTTTTATAATTTTTATGTCATGTTTAATTCAGATAAAAATCCGAAAAAAATTTGGTAAAATCAAAGATAAATAATTACACATTAATCTAATTTTTTTGGATTTTTATTAATTGATAAAATATGTACCTAAAAAATCAAGTCAAAAACCGCTAAAATACACAATGTACAAAAGTGGCCCAAAACCCAACTTTCACATATGAGCTCCGATTCATTTGAAGTTGGTCTTGTTTTGAAGGTAATTGAATGTAAATTAGTTCAAAAGTGAGTGGGATTAAAATGGACACTGGATTGGGAATCTATTAGGTTTTTAGTCTGGAAATCCTGAAAACTAGGGTTTGGGTTATTGGTCCATTTATTTGGGTTAGTTATTTTTTATACTTTTTATTTATTCTTGTTAGTGATATGTACATAGTGGAGGTGGTTTTGGGTCATTCGGAGTTAGCATGAATGATTTAGAAATATGGGAAGTTAGGCTATTTACAAGTCATTTTTTGGCTGGATTTTTAGCTTCTTATTTTGTGCAGAAATTAGTGATAAAATGCAATTCTTAAGAAAACATGCATGAATGTTAATTATGCAGATAGATGCAGAAACACTGTTGATTTTGAGGGATTTGAGCTTAATAACTGAGATTTAGAGTGATGAATCCGAGATTCATCACTCTCCGAACTCGAGTTTGATTATGCCTTGTTCCCCCTCGACCACCCTTCTTCTAGTCCTGAGGTACCCGAGTAGAGACCACATCAGACATCAGATGATTTATGGGCATCTGGATTTGGGTCTTTTTCCTTTCCAGAGACCATGGCCAATAGCGAGGAGCGCATCGATGGACCCCGTGGGACAGAAACATACGTACTTGATCAGGGTGCCATCAACTCCACCCTGTTAGCCTCTCTGGAGACCATGCAGCGACAAATCAGAGACCAGAGGGCTTTCATGATGGATATGCGCAGAGAGATGGAGCAGTTGAGAGTCTCTAGAGAGGATCACAGAGCCGAAGGAGGAGGAGGAGGAGGAGATATTCCTGATGACAGAGAGCTTGAGGAGCTAGCACAGCCAACACCACCAGCATGACCGATGAGGGAGTTGCAAAACCCTGGTTCAACTCTCACCCATAGATGGATAGCGTTGCCAGCCATTGTGGGGGACTTCAAGTTCCCACCTCAGACGATTCAGCTTCTTCCCCGCTTCTATGGGCTCACCACAGAGGAGCCACACCTCCATCTCCAGGAGTTTGAGATGATCTGCAGTACTGTCCACGATCGTCATGTGGACGACGATACCATTCGGATGATGGCCTTCCCTTTCTCCCTCGTAGATAGAGCAGTCAACTGGCTAAAGCACCTAGGGATATTTGTTACTACGTGGGAACAGCTCCAAACCGAGTGCTTGAACAAGTACTATCCACTCGGTCAGACCAATGCAGCCAGGGCCCTGATCAGCAACTTTTCCATGCTCCCAACGAGAAGTTTCATGAGGCATGGGATAGGTTCAGGGAGCTCACAAACCGGTATCCACGCAATGATATATCCAAGCCCAATCTTGTCCAGAGTTTCTTCTGCGGGCTTACACCAGAGTTGCAGGGGCTAGTCAATGCATCTTGTGGGGGTTCCTACTTCGCCAAGGATGAGGATCAAGTCTGGGCCATCTACGAGGAGATGGCCAAGAACTACAAGGTGATGTCCCAGACCCGATTGTATACTCAGGGGAAGCCCCACCCACCAGTCGTGTCCTATCATAGGATTGCACGAGTTGATGCTGGTCCTTCTACAGCTTCAGCAGCCGCAGCGCAGGCAGAGTCGACAGCCGCTGATATGGGGATTATCAACGAGAAGTTGGACCAGATAGAGTTGATGGAGAAGAAGCAATGCTAGGGCATGTCGCAAATCGATCAGATGGCACAGATAATGAGTGACTTGAAGACCCAGATCATGTGTCTCCAGGAGGTACAGACGGCTTCTCATCCCCGTCTCAGGTCACGGGCAGATCCCAGCAACAGCGACAGCTCGTCCCAGCACTCCAGCCAGTCCAAACAAGTTCACCATGTTTAGGCGGAGTCATACCAGCAGCCGCAGCAGTACTATCAGCCACCACCATCTCAGGACACTCAGATGGTGGTCTACTAGCCAGATCAACCCCTGGCAATCCTTCCCCCACCCACTTATGAGAAAAACCATTGATGGATGTCAACGGGATCTGGTATGACCTACCTCAGCCCGGGATCCGATGAGACCATCCCGGATTCCGTTAGTCGACCGGAGGTACCATCTCCCACTAGCAGCCTCTAGTTCAGGGTGGCCAGTACAGCCAGCAGCGAGAGCAGCCCCAGTTCCCACAGCAGCAGCAACATCCCCATCCCCAGTATCAGCAGCATGGTCCTCGTCCCTATCAGCAGGGACAGTCTTAGAGGCAGTAGCAACAGCCTCGGCAGTTTCATTCTCAGCAGCAGTACCCCTCTTATTCTCAGTCACAACAGCCTCAGTTTCAGAGAGGCCACCCGTCAGGTTCTCATGGGCCCGCCTATGAGAACCCCGCCTTGGATGATCTAGCCCGCTTCATGTCCGAGCAGCAGGCCACCTTCAGCTGGGAGATGTACGAGTTCAGACAGGAGATGAGAGAGATTGTGAGAGGGAAGGTCGCCATCCCTGCACAAATTGAGCCGAACCCGAACAACCTGAAGAGGAAGTCCGAGCAGGTAGAGTTTACAGAGGTTACCACTCCTGGTGATTCACTTTGTGATGTTTCTGTATATCTTTTTGTTGCTGACTTTTTACACTTAGGAGTGGTAGGATGCCAGCTGACGGCGCCTCATCTGAGCGACAAACACATGTAGGTCATGGAGCACCATAAGAGGAGGAGAGCGGTGTTAATGCCGCTCGTGATGATGATGATGATGACGGTGGTGCTGACGCCACCAAGGATGTTGATCCGACCGGTACTGAGGTCGTCCTTTCACCAGATTCAGGAGGAGGTGGTGTTGATGCCACCGGATTCGATGCTGAGCCAGAGCACAGTACTGATGCCGCAAGTCCAGATGTCGTAGGTGGTACTGACGCCACCATTTCTATTCATGTTGCATTTCCGTTTGTTTCTGTATCTCAAGATGATTCTAGAAATAAAGGAAAGGGTTCTTCATTTGTGAGTCCATCTGTTTTGCTTGGAGATATTTGTATGGATTCTATCTTGTCACAACAGCAGCGACCCGATCCTAGCCCGTCATATGAGGAGGGCCCAGCCATCCCCTTTTCCCAAGCACTCTACTTGGCTAAGGGGACCAAAAAAATCAAAAAAATGCCTCTATAGGAGGCCTCGGAGCACATCCCCCTCTTCCAGAGGAACTTTAGAGAGAGGACCACCATTCGTAGGAAGAGGAGGAACTACCACTCAGAGATCCATGTGCTCACTCGTGCCACCTGCTTCGCCATCCAGAACCGTCTGCCAGCCAAGAGGCCAGATGCAGGAGCTCCCTATGTCAGATGCCACATACATAAGCAGAGGTTCGATGGAACTCTATTAGACAACGATTCTTCCATTAACCTACTTCCGGCAGCCTTACACGATCGTTTCGAGTTTGGCCCTCTTAGACAGAGTAGGACGGTCCTTCAGTTTGCTTATCGATATGTCAAGAGGCCGAAGGGGTTACTGAAGGACATGGTCGTCACAATTCAGGGCCTGCAATTCCCCATGGACTTCGAACTTCTGGACATGGAGACCCTGAGTCTGTCACCGATACCCCCATCATTTTAGGACGTTTCCGTTCTTGGCCACAGCTAAGGTTGTGTCCGACCATGATAGCAGGAAGGTACTCTTTCGCGTTAAGGGTGAGAATATACAAATAAAGATGATCGGTGAGACTAGAGCGAGAGATTCAGCTTGCTCATAGCTGCTTACAGATTCAGAGCAGATGACAGAGGAAGAGCAAGACGTCCACCAGGAGTGTGATTTTGTGATCACAGACGATGAGGCAATTTGGGCAGACCCTGTTTCACGAGCCATCCTCTCATATTCAGACCCTGCTGATGCACAGATTCCAGTAGAGGAGAGCTTGGAGAGCGCATTCCTGGCAGAGGACACCTTTGAGGCAGCAGACCATGTTCCCTATAGCGAGGTAGTTGAGTTGTTATTTGATTCAGATTCAGATTCCTCGGAGTCAGACATTGATTGGGCAGAGTTCGATGATAAGATTCCGTATCTGATTTCCACAGAGCTAGCATCTAAGGTAGAGACCGAGCCGATTCAGAGTACAAAGACACCACTAGAGCAGTCTTCTCTAGATCTTCAGGTTCAGCAAGAGTTCTCCCACACGGATTTGGTTGCAGCAGATGATGAAGTATAGGTTCCTTACGGGAAAGCATGAGATACCCAGTCATTATCTCAACAGATTTGACTGGAGAGCAAGAATCTCGTTTGATGGAGGTTCTTGAAAAGAACCGCAAGGCAATAGGATGGAGAGTATCCGATCTCCAGGGAATAAGTCTGGCCATGTGCTCCCACCATATCCATCTCTAAGAGGACGCTAAGTTGTCACGTGAGTTCCAGCGATGGCTGAACCCGAATCTTTGAGAGGTTGTCATGAAGGAAATCTCGAAATGGTGGAGCGCCGACTTTATTACCCCATCTCCGACTCCAAGTGGTACATGAGGTGCCCAAGAAGACGGGAATCACTATAGTTGTGAGCGAGTCTGGAGAGGAGATCGCTACCTGGGTACCCACTTCTTGGAGGGTTTGTGTGGACTACAGAGGATTGAGCCATGCCTCCAAGACGGTTCATTTCCCACTTCCTTTTATTGATCAGATTATAGAGAGGCTAGCTGGGAAGAGTCATTACTGCTATTTTGACGGGTACTCCGGATACAATCAGGTGGCCATTGCGCGAGAGGACCAAGACAAGATCACATTCACCTGTCCCTTCGGGATGTATGCTTTCAGACGCATGCCCTTTGGTCTATGCAACACTCTGGCAACATTCCGGAGGTGCATGTTGTCCATCTTTTCGGACATGGTGGGTGAGTGCTTGGAGGTCTTCATGGATGACTTTTCGATCTGCGGCTATGGGTTCGATGCTTGTCTTGAGTGCCTATATCACGTCCTTCAGCGATGCATCGAGGTCAACCTTGTGTTGTCATGGGAGAAGAGTCACTTCATGGTGACTCAAGCGATGGTGCTTGGTCATATCATCTCCAACAGGGGCATGGAGGTTGATCCGGCCAAGGTGGATATCATTAGAAAACTCAATCCACCGTCCAATCTGCGACAGTTACGGACATTTCTGGGGCACGTCGGTTTCTACCGATGATGCATTCATGATTTCAGCAAGATTGCCTGGTCGTTGACTGAGTTGCTGACCAAAGACACCAAGTTCATAGTTGATGATAAGTGTCTTGCATCATATGAGACTCTCAAGAGTCTAGTTGTTGAGGCTCCTGTCCTCCAGCCGCCTAAATGGTCTCTCCCATTTGTGATCATGATGGATGCCTCCGATTTTGCTGTAGGGGCCGTGCTGGGACAGAGGAGGGATGGAGAACCTTTTCTCATTCACTACACTAGCCGTACATTGGATATTGCACAGCGGAACTACACCATCACTGAGAAGGAGATGCTAGTCGTAGTCTTTGCCCTAGATAAATTCAGATCATACATCATTGGATCTAGAGTAACCATTTTTACAGATCACACTGCCATCAGGTACCTCATGGCAAAGAAGGATGCCAAAGCGAGACTGACTAGATGGATCCTTCTACTCCAGGAGTTTAATATTGAGATTAAGGATAAGCTTGGAGTTAAGAATGTGGTGACGGATCATCTTTCCTGATTAGAGCAACTTGAGGATTCTGAGCAGATTGATCCTATATGTGAGACCTTCGCAGATGAGGCGATCCTTGTTGGTGCCTCACTCCTGTGGTATGCTGACATTGTGAAATATCTTATAGCCAAGAAAGTTCCACAAGGTTGGCCTAGGCAGAGGCTTGAGACCTTCTTAGAGAAGACCAAGTATTACCATTGGGAGGATCCCATCCTTTACCATGAAGGAGGGGATAGTGTCTGGCGACGGTGCATTCCTCAGGAGGAGCACCATAGCGTCCTCACCTACTGCCACAATCTAGAGGTAGGAGGACATCACCCTGGGAGGAGAACGGTACAGAAAGTGCTCCAATTCAGCCTATGGTGGCCTACTCTCTTCAGTGATTCTAATGAATTCATGAAGAGGTCTATAGACTGTCAGAGGATGAGCACTTGTGGACATCGTGAAATGATGCCGATGCAGCCCATTCATTTCTGTGAGGTTTTTGACGCATGGAGCATCGATTTCATGGGTTCATTCCCTAAGAGTCAGGGATTCAAGTACATTCTCTTGGTTGTTGATTATGTGAGTCTTTGGTTTGAGGCCATACCTGCCCGAACCGCAGATGCTAGGACTGTATGCAGATTTTTGAGGAAGAACATCATTTCACGGTTCAGGGTACCTCGAGTGATGGTATCTGATGAGGGGGTCTCATTTCATCAACGATAAGACAAAGGCCCTTGCTAGCGAGTTCAGCATTGACCATCGAGTAGCCACTCCATACCACCCTCAGACCAATGGTCTTGCTGAAGTGTCGAATAGGGAGATGAAGACTATATTGCAGAAGGTCATCCGCCCTGACCAAAAGGATTGGTCACAGCTTTTGGACTCGATCTTGTGGACATATCTGACATCCTTCTAGACTCCTTTGGGTACATCTCCCTTTCGCCTCGTTTATGGCAAGCCCTGCCAATTACCTGTTGAGCTTAGACATAAGTTGCTTTGGGCTGTTACAGAGATACTTTTGGATCCAGTGAGTGTAGGAGACTAGAGGAGGGCAGAATTGGCAGCCTTGGAGGAGCTTAGAGATGAAGCCTTTTCGAGCAGCCTACATTATAAGGAGCGAGTTAAGGAGTGGCATGGTTCTCATATCAGCCACAAGCAGTTTGAGCCAGATCAGTGATGACCGAAAAATCCCACCAAGACCCGGGTGAAGGTATAAAAACACGAGTCATGTGACCCGGATCTCGATGACTCGGTCAACAAGAAGATCAGACCACCAAATCAAAAATAAATCAATAAAACAAGAATAGCGGTCTCGTTATTTATTTAACCTGGTATAGCGACCAGGGTCGAACTCAAGGAGCACGGATTGGCTGGATCGGCCTACGAAGTAGTCAAAAAGAATGAAAAAGAATAAAACATATTTTTGGTGGATTTTATAGATTTTTAAATTTTTTTATATTTTTAATTATAAAGGAAATATGAGAAAAGGGCTAAAAAGGACAAATTCAATAATTTATTAAACATGCAAAAATGCTCAGAAAATTCAAATAAAATTATTTTTGTGATTTTATATTTTTAAGTGTTTTTGGTGAATTGCTCAGAATTTTCTAATTTTTAGTTGATATTATAAAAATCGAGAAAAGGAAAAACAATGAATCAATGTGCAGCCAGACTTGAAAGGCTAATTAAAAATAGTTAATTAGCATATAAAGATCTGAAGGCAATTTTTATGAATACTGGAAATAAAAACTAAGCTATAGAAAGAGAAATTGGATTTTTTTTTGAATTTTTTAGAATTTTTAATGACTTTTATAAAATTTTTAGAGTTTTGTAATTTTTAGGTGTTTTATGAATCCAAATTCAACCAAATTTGTAAAGAAGTAGGAAAGAACTAAAATAAACTATATCTAATTTTTTTAGAATTTTTAGAAAAGTTTTTATATTTTTACTTGATTTTCTATTTCAAACAGTGGTAAAAATGAAGGTTTTTAAATTTTTTAAAATAGCAAGAAGAAACAAAAATGTTCCAAAAAATTAGCGAAATTTTTACAAAGTGGCAAGAGCCACGTGTCCAAATTTCACTTGATTTGTAATTAATTTGATATTTTATTTAACAAAAACAAAATTTATAGCATACAAGGACCTATGTGCAAAGAAAGTTAATACCAGGGCCAAATATATAACACATGTTGAAACGTTAGGGCCAATGTTGCAAAAAGTCCAAAACACACGAGCTTAGCACGTGACTTGCAAACACAGGGGTATTTATGTCATTCCTATTTATAAAATACCAAACAGTAACACCCCACAACTACAGGATAAAATATGCAAGAGTTCCACGATCTCACGTGTCGAGGCACGTGTTCCATACACACAGGGATTAAATAGCAATATCCGAAAACACTAGGGACCTATATGTGAATTACCCAAACTAAAAACAACTAAATAAAATACTTACAAGACTAAACTGAAATATAGAAAGAACAGGGGCCTACAAGAAATTTACTCCTTTATTGAAATCCACGATCGAAGTGACGCCACGTGTAAGATCGGACGGCTGAGAATGGTGGACACTCCTTCGACGATGAGTGGCGTGGATTTGATACTCAGATGGATCAATGGTCAGACGTTTCCCTCAGATGAACATACGAGATCTATTCTGGCACAAGGGCTTCGATCTGACAGCACTGGAGGGTCCTCGAGGAACAGCTCGCCGGTGAGTTTCACCAGCTCGATACGCACGGTGGAGGGCTCCTCCGATGCTTCTCTGAGAGGGGAAATGACGCCCGAGGAAGTCCGCAGCTGATGGCGTGCTCAGAAGGGGCCGGGGGGTCTTGGAGGTCCCCGGCGAGGCTCGAGACCTGGAGCACCTGTGCTTGAGTAGTCGGACCTCCAGACGAGGTCCTTATGCGATGATTCCTGCACAGAAAGAAAGCTGGGTCGAGGGCAAAGTGCCTCGACTCGGTTACGAGCAGAGTGGGTGGTCGGGTGAGTCGGAGCGTGGGTCTCCGACGAGCGGCGGCGGAGGAAACCCGGGTTTCCTATTCCGTGATGAACTAGGATGATCGGAGGGGCGTAGAAGGTGGAGCGAAGTCTCGTGAAGTTGATGGTGCGGTCGGATGAATAAATGGGTGACCGGAACTACGGGGATTGACCGGCGAAGGCCGGCGACGCAAATCTGAAAACCCTAAAACTAAACAAAGCTAAACGGAATATGACCTAGTGGGTGGATGAGATCGTCTGGGCTGGAGGTTGGGGACCTTCGGGTGTCATTGCCTCGATGGTTCGACGGGACCAGAGGCTCCGGCTCTCCTGGTAGCGGAGCACGGCGGTGTGGCCGCCGGATCAGTGGTTCCTGGCGCTCGCGTCCTCCCTGCAACTCTCCCTCACACTGTTGTCACTCAAGCGAAGAGGACGAGCTCATCGGTGGCGAGGGGGATGGTCAAAGATGCTTGAAATGGTGCGACAGAGCTGAGATATATAGTGTCAGGGGTCCGGCAGATATGGAGTCGGGCAGTGAATCTTGAAGCTCGGATCCCTAGGAAAGACGGCGGGCGTGGATCCTAGATTAATCAAGGTTAATCGGAGCTCGGGGTTTAGGTGAAAGATGATCGGATCACTTCTGGAAAATTAGGAGAAATCGGGTCGCAATGTGGATTTGGATTCTAAGTGGTCCAGGGGGTTGATCGGGGGTCAACAATCCCCCGTGAACCAATCAGAATCCAGGAATTATTAATTAATTGTAAATTCATTTAAAAATAATAAATGGCTTTATTTCAAAATATTTTCAAATCAAAAAATGTTTATTTATTTTAAAAGTATTTTTTAGCGATTTTTATTTATTTTTTTGAAATATAAATTACGTATTTACATTATATTATTATATACAGGTTTGTATACCTATGTGTTTTTTATTTTTATTTTTAATTATTTTACTTATGTACATTTATTCCCATTTTATATTTTATTTATTTACAACATAAAATATGGAATATAAAATGGTTTTTATTGGATTTTTATTAATTATTTACAAAAGTAAAATAAATTCATTTTTTATTCTATGTACATGGTATATATACACTGATGAGAGAGAAAGTATTTATTTTTATTTTTCTTTTATTTTCCCATTTTTATTTTATTTTTATAAATATGTACAAAATATGGAAACACAAATATATTTTTATTTTTAGAAAATAAAGTATTTACACATAGAGGGGGTTTTACACAATGCTGAGTCACCCTATCTCTCTCTACTTATTTTATTTTGCGGTCAGGCCCTTGTGGAGCCTTCCCTTGGGTTCAGGTCACTCAATATTTATTCTAAATATTTCCCTCTTTTTCTTTATTTCTTTATTCCTTTATTTTTGTAAAAAAAACATGCTAATTATGGCTACTTACATGATGCATGCATTTTGATAAATTATTGTATTTACAATCATATACATGGTCTTTTACCAAGGTTTCTAGCTAAAATAAAGGAATAAAGAGTGATGAATGGGGATTCATCAATCAGAGAGTACGGTTGTTCGACGCCAGGCTTAGATTATTTCCAGGAAAGTTACAGAGCAAATGGAAGGGACCATACATTGTCCGAAAGGTACATGACAACAGAAGTATTGACATATCTGAGATGTCATCTGAGTCTACCTTTCGTGTTTACGAGCAGCGGCTCAAACCATATGTAGATCATGAGCCATTGGTCGTTGACATTTCCCCTATTCATTTTGCGTGAGATGTGGTCTATGACTCACATCTATTGCATCTCACACCTGATTATCACTGTCTTCCACCTTGTATAGATCCAGATGTCCATATCATTCCATTCTTTAGTCCCACACTCCATTTTCATCATATGATTATGATATACTTAGGGTGTACTTTACCCTAATCATAGGGGGGTGTTGGACTCTTGAGTATTCTTTTGGATTCTTTTTACCTCTATTTTTCTACCTATACTTAGGGATCTTTAGACCTAAGTATAGGGGAGGTAGACCCTGTACATTCTTCCACTCAAATTTCCCTTCATGTACAGCTTGCTATACCTAGGATTACTTGATCCTAAGTATAGGAGAAACACTAAGTTCTCTTCATTTTATTCTTTAATTCGTCGTTGTAGTATACCATTCCTTTTCATTTCCCTATACTAAGCACGAGTTATGTCTTCATCTCTCTTGATCCACTCTAAGGACATCGTTCGAGCTAAGTATAGGGGGGTGTCGTATATATTTCATATATACTTTAGCCATAACTCATACTTTGTGTGACTGTGTTTATAAATAAAATATGGCCAAAATATTTGATCCAAAAATCATAAAAATTTAAAATTTTTCCTCATACATAAAAATTCTTTATTGCACATACATAGCTATTTATAAAAATTATTTTTGTACAAATATTTGTAAAAATGATTTGTGTAAAGAAGTTTGTAAATATTTTGATATCAAAATTATGTATATAGTACAAAATTTTTGTAAAATGTTTGAAAAACAAATGTTTGCAGAAACCCTTGTGTAAATGTATGTAAATATTTTGCAAAACTTCATGCATTCATTCATTCAAACATTTTTCAAAAATTTTGCACATTTTCAAAAACTTGCATAAAAACATTTTTGTATATATTGGTACAGTTTCTCAAAATCGTGATTGATATATAAACTGGCTTGGAATTAAATTGGAAAATGGAGTTTGGTTGAGACCTTAATCCACCTAATTCTAAGAGGAACCTTATAAGGCTTAGGATTAAGGCTTTTCAGGTCTATGGTGGCTTAATTCTTTGAGTCCACTAAGCTATGATCATATGTCATCTTGATGAGCCTAAGTAGAACACTTAACAATGCACACATGACTCTCAGAGACAATGGCTTGACTTGCACCAGCACATTACACATAGCTCTCCATGGATGAGGTGGTAAGGAGGCAACTTCCTTTGGCTTGGGATAGCATATGAGGGTAGTACTTCTAGGCGGAACCTCTCTTCTTCTATTAGTGAAGAAAGTGTGTCTCAACTTGGTCTGGTGGTGTTGAGGTCTAAAGACAGGAGTTGTGGGTTGCAATAAAGCTTCAAAAGAGGGATAGTCTACGGACTCAAGAGGAAAAACTCCTTATGTATGTATGATGCATCATGTAGATATTTTGTACATATGCACATCAAAAAATGTGCAAAGAAAGACAAAAAACTCCAAAAATAAGTGGTGGGTCTGATTGAAAATAAAATACCCAGCGGAATGTATATAGTCAAATAAAGCAAATCCTATGTTACACATGCTCATCTCATGAAGCTTACAGCGGGAGGCTTAGCTACATTGGTTGGGCTCCCAAGAATACATGGCTACACTGGTCATGGTCCATTCTGTTCTTCCTCCTCTTCTTGAGCCGGTTGAACTTGAACTTAGAAGAGAATACACCACTCCTCAAGGAAAGAGCTGCCGGACTACGGCATTAGAGTTACTATGTTAAGGGGTGTTGGTTCTTTGTCATTTCTGAGGTGGGGAGCTACATATCACTTACATAGTACAAGGAAAGATTCATGCTCATTAGAGTTTGTGTATGTAGATTTGTTCTGATCTGGATTATTGAGGAGTCTTGACCATAGATTGGTGGAACTTAGAGGCTGTTGAGTCTTAAGCTTAAGTCCAAATAAGGTTCTGACAAATTAATAATCCAAAGGTCTGACTGAGCTCCATACTTCAATTTAATGAAGGCAAGTTTAATAATCAACCTTGATTTCCCTTTTTTTCCTTTTCTTTTTCTTTTCACTTCTTTCTCAAATAAGTGTTTGCTAAGGGACTAGCAAAAGTAAAGTATAGGGGGTGATGAATCCCTATTCATCACTCTTTGTTCTTTTATTTTAGATATTACCAATAAGCATATATTTGTTAATAATTGATAATTAGCATATGTTTGTGCAAAAATAAAAGAATAAAGAATAAAAGAAAAAGAGGGAAATATTTAGAATAAATATTGAGTGATCTGAACTAAAGAGAGTCCAAATCGGACTTGATCGCCAAATAAAATAAGTAGAGAGAGATAGGGCCACTCTACCTTGTATAAATTCCCTCTATGTATATAAATATTTTATTTTCACAAAAATAAAAATAAAAATGTGTTTATATTACCTTGTATATTCCTAAAAATAAAACAAAAATTATAAAAGTAAAAATAAAAATAAATTAAATTCTCTCTCACCTTGTACAAAACACATGTATACATGTATCATACACTAATTTATTATATACTTGTAAATAACTCATAAAAAATAAAATTTATTTTATACTCCAAATTTTATGTTGTAAATAAATAAAATATAAAATTGGGGTATTTGTACAAAAATAAGAAAATAAAAATAAAAATACATAAGTATTTTATACATGCATATAATGTAATATAATATATGTACGTTAATTTATTTTTCAAAAAAATAAATAAAAATCACTAAAAATAGTATGAAAAATAATAAACATTTTTTTATATTGAATATATTTTAAATAAAATCGTTTTCTATTTTTAATTTGTTTTACAAGTAATTTTGACCTAGGTATTTTCTGATTAGTTCAGGAGGATTGTTGACCCTGATCAACTCCCCCTCCCGGACCATTCTTTGCCTGGATCTGAGTTTCGCCCCATCTTATCGAATTTTTCCCACATGGATCTGACCGTCTCCTGCCCTGATTTCACCACCCGCTTCTTCCCCATGGTTCAACGACCCTCGCGGATCCCTAGGGAGTGGCAGATCATTCTTGGATTGCGCGGGTTCTTTCCAGCCACCTGGGAGCGCATATAAATTCTTCATCGCATCCACCCCACTTCGCCGGAGCTCACGTTGCACACTCTCCATCTACCCTAGACTCCTTCCCCTTGGTGACAGCATTCGGAGGGACCCTTTAGTGGTAGAAGAGAGCCGCTGACGCCGACGCTCAAGCTTCATGGCCGGAGATCCATCACGACGAGCCTTCCCCGCCTTCCAAATGAGGTTGAGGCGAAGACCCAGTCCGACTTCACCCCTTGGAGCTAAGGATTCAGATATGACCTCCAGGTACCCTTGGTTTCGATCCTAGTTCCATTTATCTCAAATCTTTCATCCGTCGCTCCGCTAGCTCCGACCCGGTGGTCGGAGCTCCATCAGTCACCTCTATCCTCTTCGATCGACAGCCACGTTCACTATCACCCTTCCCCCGTAGCCTGATCATCCTAGGCTTGGCTTGGATAGCTAAGATTAGGCTTGAGGTTCCTTCTAACACTGCAGCTGAACCTCTACACCCATTCGTCATTGTTTCACGTAACTTTAGGCTAAATAACCCTGACCGAAGTGTCCGTCCGAGTTGAAGTTATCTTTTGCAGGTCATAGCGAGCGCAGATACCCCCCAGGTCGCATCCACCCCACTTCGCCGGAGCTCGCCCAGGTCACTGACCCCTTCCCGAAGATCCGACCGTCGGTGAGTCAATCAGCTCCGTTCATCTGACGCGGAGGATCATTACGAGTCGACCACCATCGTCTGATCGTTAATTAGAGTGCCTGATTACCGCCGGTGCGCTGGTGAACCTCGCCCAAGCGGAGTTCGTCCAGCATCCTTCTCTGTTGTTGGATCATCACCATCGCCCAGATCGCATCAGAGCCGTCAAGAGCCTGCGCCTGTCAGGCCATTAGATCTGACATCTAACGGTCCCCGTACGCCCATGTTCGCACCATCAGGACCACTATTCGGAGCCATAGGTCGTCTTCCATTCAGAGCACGACATATGTCCCCCCCCCCCACGCTACACACGAGCGGCTAGGTAATTTGCTCTACTTCCCCTGCAGTTATTTACCTTTATTATTTAGTCTGTAAAATAAAAAGTACACAGTAGGGTAATTTGCACTTTTAATCTTGTAGTTTCTCGTATTTACATTTTAGTCCTTCCTAAATGGTTGCATGTGCATCGTCACGTGTATTTATGGGATATTTGCATGTATGGTCCTGGATTTAGTGGATGTTATGCTTTGATGTTTTAGTTTTAATATTTGCATCCATACCCTTGTGCATGCTGATATTGGACATATGCTGAAATGTATGTGAAAATTGCAGTAGGGCCCCTATAGTTTCTACGCTTGTTGTTATTTAGCCCCCTGGACTTGTTTTTCTTGCAAGTTAGTCCATATGTGCTGTTTCTTTTGGGTTTTATTTAATAAATAATAAACTTTATCCAAAATCTATGAAATTTCGATACATGTCTCCTACCATGGTGTAGGAATTTCTATAAATTTTTGGATTCATTTTATTTCCATTTAGTATTTTTAAAAATTCAAAAATCTCAAAAATAGCTACCGCTTGCTTTTAAAAATCAACTAAAATATTAAAAACCCACTAAAAAATCTAAAACAATTAGTGATTGTTTGTTTTGAGTCGCTTTTGCTTCAGTCCACGTTTTGTCGCATTTCCATTTATAAAACTCATAAAAATTGAAAAACATTAAAAATCTTATAAAAATCATTAAAAATTCAGAAAAAAAAATCAAAAATTTGTGTTTTCTTCTTCTATAGTTAGCCTTTAGCTTGTAGTTCATCATAAAATTGTTGCTCAAATTTTATAAGCATTTTAAGTATTTTTAACTTGCCTTTAGATTCGAGTTGTACATTGTTTAGTATTTTTGGTCTTGTTGCATTTTTAGAAAATTAACTAAAAATCAGAGAAATTCAAGAAAATTAACAAAAACATCTGAATATTCCCAAAACCCAAAATTATTTTTATTCGAATTTTCTGAGCATTTTTGACATGTTAAATAATTGTTGGTTTGTGAGTTTGTAAGTGTTTTTATACTTTTTCTTATATTAAAAATTCCAAAAAAAATGAAAAACCTAAAATCCACCATTTGTGCTCTCTTTGGATTTCTGACTACTTTGTAGCCTAGGTATTCCGTGCTCCTTTTATTCGACCCTGGTTGCTATACCAGGTAAAATAAATTAGTGAGACCGCTTTTTGTGCTTGATTGCTTTATTTTCGTGTTTGGTGGTCTTCCTTTTTCTTGTTTGACTTCACCTCGCGGTTCTGGTCGCAACGACCTTATTTATACCTTAACCCGAGTAGCTGAGGCGAGTCATCATTACCTTAGTATATGTTATTTGTTGATGATATTGTGTTGATTGACGAGACTAGAGATGGAGTAAATGAGAAGCTTGAGGTATGGAGACATGAGTTGGAGACTAAAGGATTTTGTATAAGTAGGGCTAAGACGAAGTATATGGAGTGCACCTTTGATGGAAGCAATGGTGAAGGAATTGAGGTGAAAATTGTTGACGATAACATTCGGAAGATATATTCTTTTATATATCCGGGATCTATTTTACAACATGATGGGGAAATTAATGGAAATGTTACTAATAGAATAAATGCAGGCTGACTAAAGTAGAGAGGAGCCTTTGATGTTCTCTGTGATAAAAAATTCCTTTAAAAACTAAAGGAATATTTTACAAAGCAGCCGTGAGACCTGCTGTGCTCTATGGATCTGAATGTTGGCCTGTGAACCATAGACATGTTTAGAGAATGGTTATAGCATAAATGAAAATGCTAAGGTGGATGTGTGGACACACATGTAAAGATCGGATTCGGAATGATGCAATAATAAAGAAAGTTGGTGTAACTCCGATAGAGGATAAGATGCGAGCAAACCGCTTAGGATGGTTTTATCATTTGCAAAGAAGGTCAACTGATGCACCAGTTAGGAGATGTGAGTTTGGGATGTTGAGCTGGCTAATAGAGGGTGAGGACTGCCCAAGAAGTGAAGTAAAGAGACTATACGAAGGGATCTTAGTTTTTTGGATATAAGCTCGGGATTGATCCAAGATAGTTCTGAATGGAGACGAAGAATCCATTAGCCGACCCTACTTAATTGTGGGAAAAGGCTTTGTTGTTGTTGTTGTTGTGTTTATACATGTATATATGAGGGTCCTTCAAAAGGATATTTTCATACTCATAAGAATCCAACAAATTAGGTCATTTGATGTAGATCTATGGCAACAATTTGATGTAGATCTATGGTAGCAATTGAAACAACCTAAAAATGACAATACCATCTATACATACAAACATTCAATCGAAAACATACAAAATCCTTTAAAATCAGTTTCTCCTAAATTAGAAATTCAATTGAATGAGGAAAGATAATGAACCTTGAAGATATTGACAATTAGGAAAAATGAAATTAAATTCATGATTGACAATTATTTTTTTGATTAACTAATGTATACTATTTTGGTAAATGTAAGCCAATCTTTAACTTTGTTGCATTATTCTCATCCAGAAAAATCTATATGGTCAGTATAACTTCAAAAATACCACAAATGTTTTATGTTTATAAATCTTTCAATATTACACATTATGATATTTTCTGTTATAAGAGAAATAAAATTATTTATAAAAATATTATTTAAAGTATGAAAAAATACGAACGTTTAGTAGGTACAACTTCATAATGACTATGAATGTCTTCTCCCATCACAAATATTATAGTTGTTATATATTGATGACTCTTTTTACTATAAAGGAGTATAATATAGAAACTGGATTTATGTTTTAGGAATTCATTATCATATTTAAATTATGAAGACATACAACCACGCATTCAAATATAATAACATATGTTAGTTTGACTTTTCATATTTGATCTACTATAAAATCGATGTGAACAAAAAAAATCTAACATTTTATAAATATAGAAAATATGTTTCCTAAAAAGTTGGAATGAATGCATTAATTAAAATGGAACAGTTGTAATATGGAAGAGCAATTTAACAAATAAAAAAACTCGTGGTTATCTTAAAAAGAAAACATCCATGAAATAGTTGGTGGTTTTTAAGCCATTTAAATAAGATCTAACAGGTATAAATGTGACATACACAAACACACACATATACACACACACACATGCACGTGCGCATACACGCACATATACACATATGTATGTGTGTATGTTTGTATGTATATATGTATGTATGCATGCATGTATGTATGTGTGTGTATGCATGTATATATTTAAGTGTGTATATATGTATATATGTGCGTATGTATATATGTTCATATGTATGCACACATATGTGTGCATACACACACATATTATATATATATCATATTATATATACATAATAATAATATATAATTTTATATAGTTTATATTACACACATTTAATTATTTTTAAAAACTTCTTTTTTAACTTTTCTTCGTTAAAAATAGACCTTTTCTCAAAAAAGTGAATTACTAATAAGAATGGCAAATGCTTCCAACTTATATTCTTTTTTTATTCCTCATTAAGGATTCTCGCCAAACAAATTCAACTCGATGACAGACTTGTATTGTATAATTTCAAGAATCTCACACCACTCTATATAAGAGCACTAGACATAACCAAGTCGCTCATCTCTTTAATTTCTTCTCCCCTCCTAGTCCTATAAGAGTACTAGGGGAAACAACATCTTGTTATTGAAGATCACTTTGAGATGTTACTAATTGAATTATTTTGATCATTCATTCCTAGAATTGCTCCCCCATCATAACCCTCTAATACCATGATATGATCATTGGGTAACATTTTTCTCTTCTTTTATTGATTTATTTCACATCATCTTCATAATCCTCTTATTTTGAAAACATTAAATGCTCTACATAAATTTTTAATGATATCGGTACCTTCATAATCTAGAAGATGAACTCTTGAAATATAACTAAGTGCATGAAAATGAAAGATTTGGTTCATGATATCACAATATTAACTATTAAGGATGCCTTTGTACACACCCTTATTTTTGTGTGTATACGCATATAATATATATAATATTATATATACATTATTTTATATAAAATTATTCATAATATTATATTACAAACACATTTAATTTATTTGTAAAAACTCGTTTTTCAACCTTCATTCATAAAAAACCATCTTCTCTTGAAAAGGAAAATAACTAATAAGAATTAAAAATGTCTCCAGCTTACATTCTTTTTTCATCCCACGTAAAGAATTCTCCCCGAACAAATTTGTCTCAAACTTGCATTGTATATTTTTAACAATCTCACACAACTCTATATAAGAGTATTAGACATAACCAAGAGGCCCATCTCTCAACTTTCTTCTCTCCTCCCACTCCTCAAAAAGAGTACCAAAGCAAACAACATCTTATTAGTGGAGATCACTTTGAGATGTTTCCAACTAAATTATTTTGATCACTCATCCCAAGAATTTCTCCACCCATCATCACCATATGATACCATGATCATGAATATTAGGTATTTTCTCTTTTCTTTTTGTAGATTCATTGTGCATATTTATAATTCTCATATTTTGCAAACATTAAATGGTCTACATAATTTTTAGTGATATAGGTACCTTAATAATCTAGAAGATCAACTCTTGAAAAATACCTAAGTCCATGAAAATGAAAGACTTGGTTCTTGATCCCATAGTACCGACTATTAAGGGTAACTTCGTTAGATTGGGCACCCTCACATGTGGGACTTGATCCATATTGACCCTTTTCTACCATGATTTAAAATCTAAATAATAACATCTAGACACTCCTTCAAAGGTAACACAAGAAAATATTTCCATATATTAAATTTAAAATCTGTAAAAGCTCATAACATTTACTCATGTTAACTTCATTAAAAACTTTTTCTTTAAAATTTGCTTTGAATCATTCTTAGGTAAACATCTTACACACATAAGTACAGTTATGGAAGTTGACACAATTAAGTTGACACAATAATAAGAAGGTAAAATTCAATAGGATTTGTAAGCTTATTTGTACCTATATATTTTAATTTTTACCCCAACTTGATCATATTACAAGTCATTCGATATGAATCTTCCTATTTTCCCATGGCTCCTTGATGAATTGAAAAATACATATGCTTAACTGGAGTTGATGTAAATTAATTTGACTACCCAAAATAACTAACATAAACTAATTCAAAATTCTGAAAAACTAGTTTCCTACTATTTTAATATATTTTCCATCGGAGGTAATATTAATGATATTTTAATAATTATATTACTTAATTTAACATATTTTTTCTTTGTAATTTTTTTGTAAATCAGTATTAGAATTTCGATAATTTCTACACAAGTACTTAAATCCGTGAAAAAATATTTGGATTTATGATTTTTAATTCCAATTTTTCTTATCATAGGCTAAAAGTATTATCTTGTATTTCCTCTTATTTAACCAAAAGTTTTAAAAAAACAAAAAAAATCATTTGCAATTTCTTTGCATTTCCCAACCATAACATAGGCAAAATTTTGTATATTATATGTTTGTCTCATATGCTTATCATATGCAATTTTATAAATTAAAATAGGTATTCATCTTTAAATTACAATAATACGATAAAGTTGTTGAATTAACGGACCTCAGAAAAGTGTGATCCATCATAGGTTCAGAAGTCTAGTCAATGTTTAGAAGCTCATCATGTATCCATGTCCAATTAATTAAATATTTTAATGAATTGTTTTTAAAGCATAAGAAGGTACATACATGTATATAATATTAAAAGAAAATTGAGTGAAAATTGGCCATTATACATAAAAGAAAATTGAAAGAACATAATTTAGATAGAAATGCTAAAACAAGAAAAAGTGGAGAACCTAATATCAATTAAGAATGCTAATAGAGTAGTTGTGTTATTTATGCTTTTTAGGATCATTATTTTTTAAAGATATTAAAGAAATGCAATCTTTCAGAAGAGGTCCTAAAGAAAGAAAAGTGTGAATGATAGAGTTTGTCAAGTTATAAGTGGTCGAATTTGTTTAAATATAACTAACAATCACCAGCGTTGATGTTTACAAAAAAATTACAAATCTTGTCAATTTTATTGAAAGTTATGTGAATTCAAGTAACACTTTTCTAAGACAAAAATGCCTTCAAAAACATGAAAGAAAACATTTCCTATTTGTGTTTATATAGAAGAAAGAATTATTTGTTATAATTTTTAATATTTGTTCGACGCAGTTCCATGGATCTAGTTACTAAAGCCTTCGCAACTTATCCATGTAACATGCAAACATTTTGCCTTCATTACTAATACATTTTGTCTTTGATATTTATTTATAGTAAGTTTTCTTAAATTAGGACTTATAATGTAAGAAGATTGAGATATATTGCACTTACAAGCTTTCCATTAGTAAGAAAAATTAGAGTTTCTTTTTTTTATTTTTCCCAAAATATCACTTTTCTCTAGATTTGATATTGTAATTAAGATTTATTTAAAAAGTAATTTTTCTCTATATGTGGCATTCAATTTAAGTTTCTTAAAAGTGAAACATATGAATCAAATAAAAGGATGTGTTCTTCTTCTTTATATATATATATATATATATATATATATATATATATATATATATATATTTAGATACATTACTGATATGGGGATATTTTTTTGGGTGGTGATCACTTTTATCTGAACCTTTTAAGTGCATTTTAGCTTTTAGGTCTATTTTGTTATTTGAAAATATTATAATTCAACCGTTGGTAAATCTTGTGATGATATATTGGCACAATTTACTTAGAATATAATAATTATATTTCATCTAATGGAGTGGATATGTGTTAATGATATGTTAAAGAGGTCTATATATTGTAAATGAGTCAAATACTTATTCTAAGTTTGCATTGCATATGGTCTGCTAAGTATTATTCTTGATTTTAAATTTAACTTCTATGTGAATTATGTAATTATTAAGAGAGAAATTGGGCTGCCATGCCTTATTTTTCGGCTAATTTTTATCCTTTTTTAAATATCATCATATGTTTCCATCATTATATCCCTCTAATATGTCATTTCAATTTCATCATGAATAGAGACTCATATTCCCCTCTCTCGATTGTTGAGATATTGAACATGATTATGGCTAAGGAATATAATACAGATGGATGGGAGGTTCTCGTTACCGTTTGTATTAAGACTATGCCGCCTTTGAGCCTTTTAGGTAGTAGAAACATATCTGTGCAATATATTGCAGATACTTGATTTGTTAGCAAAGAAAAAAATATAATTTTAAGTAATATATGTCTTGGTGATTTCTATGCCAATATATAAACAAAAACAACAAGATAAATTACTCCACTTTTTAAACACATAGTCCACTACTCTTGTCCATTATTAAGCATTCTTCCTTTTCATGTATCCTCTGGAAGAATAGTGTGCATTTTTTATAAATTTCAGTATATTGGTGTCTCTTTTTTATTTTATTAACAAACAATATCATATTTATTTGAAACAAATCGTGATATTATAGAGAAGGGAAATAGATCCCACTCAATATGATCCATATATACATACATACATATATATAGGGTACCTTTCAAATGAGGTGGGGGCGTCTCTGAAATTGTAAAGGCCACTGTGAATTAAGTAGAAACTCTGTAACAGTTTTGTAAAATTATAAACTGCACATTGTAAAAAAATGAATTTTGTAAAATATAGCATCCAAATTTAAATAAACATTTCCAATATATTTTACAATTTCTTATTTCATACATATAACAATAAATATTAACACAACGTGTATAATGAAATAAAATTATGAAAATATTATTATATTGGATGGAAATGTTAATTTAAATTTAGATGCTATATTTTACAAAATTTATTTTTTTACAATGTGCAGTTTATATTTTACAAACTGTTACAGAGTTTTTACGAAATTGACAGTGGCCTTTACAATTTCAGAAAAACCCCCACCTCATTTGAAAGGTCCCCTACACACACACACACACACACACACACACACACACACACACACACACACACACACACACACATACATATACATATATATATATATATATGAAATTATTTTCAACCAACTAGTGAGGCTAACAAACCATCTACGGTGATAATACAGGGAGATTCAGATATATATGTATCGTGATAAGGATGTAGCAAGCATCGGGGTTTCCTGCGTCCACACATCTTATGAGAAAATCATGGGCATGTTCAGACCATTTGGAGGCTCTTATTGCAAATATTTGAAGAGAAGGTTTCTTCAACACCATCAGATCCAGAGACAAATCTTTATCCTCTTGCATCTGGAATAAATTTCATAATTTTATCTTCTTGATCATGAAGTAAGCAATATGATTGAAAGTGTAATGAGACCTTTTGATGATTGCAAAAACAAACAACATATCTATCACGGTAAAGAGAGAATAGCATTACATAATCATCATTCTCATAAAATCCGATGGTGATGATGCACATGAACTCAGCATTGTGAGAATGATTATAAGAACTTCGTTCGGCAGCCTTCTAAAGAGATCTTCGCCGCTAGTCATCATTTTTCTACACATGTTTTTGGGTGTAAGGGAAGAAGAAACGATGGAGATGAGCACCGTAGATCTGGTTAAGACTATTAAATAAAGTTGAGAGAGAATGTTCAAATTGTAAACTACATGTTAATGATAGGGTCAAACCTTGGAAAGATAATTCTACATTGAATAAAATGGGGAAGTGCTTAGAGTGTTATACATGTGAGCCACACACGGACCATTTCTACAATAAATGTTAGTGTAATCTTTTGATATATCAATAAAAGCTATTGATTTATTTCACTCCTTGTCTGAGATTTAATGAATGAATGCACTTTTAAGGTCCCTTAGTACATTTAGGTTATATGCCATGGACATTGTAATAATCATATAATTGTTGATTCAATGTTTGAATTATAGAGGTTGGTGCTAGGAATGTATCTAAAGAGTTAGATTGAGTACTCTTAAGTATCATCAAATTATTGTTAAGAAAGGATCTCCATAGTGAGAAGGAGATGGTAATCATTCTCTAAAGACTGGTATCTAACTAACCACTTGATGCAGATCCTCTGCATAAGAATAGAGATACGGAGGTGTCAGATAAGATAGGTCAAAGAGTTGATTTAATGAGATCGAGATTACCAAGATATATGTCGTATGTTATCAAAATATAGGCATGCATCCTCTGAACGGAGGCAGATGTATTATTACATGTATGAGTATATACATTAGGCAAATCATTAGGTTGATGACCTAATCAAGGTATATACACCGGTGAGCTAGTGTGCATACAAGGGCATGTGATTAATGTGATCTCTCAAAGGAATCATATAGGTTCACTATTAAATTAGAAGACATGAGCTCACTAATAAAATATTGGGATCAACCAAATTTCATGCATGGTTGTCTTGCTTTGGAAGCATGGCAGAATTTGTAGGTATGATATATACTTTTGAAAAGCATATGATCGATACCAACTTCTAATGATTAAATGAGAAACTTAATGGTAAAATCCTGACAAAGATAGTTCAAATATGATCTGAAACTTCAGATTTATTCTATATCTTGTAGTATGCAGGATGTGCAGGTACTAGATATACTCGAAGGTGATGTGATCATAAACAATTTTATAGCCATGACATTTCCATTCCGAGGGAGTGATGAAACAGGTTTGGATTTTAGTGCCTCCTCTCAAAATATTAGTAATCTAATCTTATTCCAAATTTGGACATTGATTTGAATATTATTAGGATGCAATGAAAAGATTAGATTTACGGTTTGATTCAACCAAACATCTTTGTGAGGTCATTTAGATCTAGATATGAGATAAGATCTCAATATCCAAGTCACAATTACATGGAATGTATGACCATATCCTTATCTCCAAGTATCTATGGAGAAGACACATTATTCTTAAATGAGTTTAAGAATAATTATATTATTGGCAATATATCTGAGCATGGGAAAATCTATGGTTAAATGTAATTTAATTATCATAAATAATGTTAATGTCATTTATATTATTTCGATACATGAGAATATTCATCTAAGATAATAGAATGAGATTTAATTATTAAAGATATGATTAATATTTATATCAATATCCACAATAATCATAAATATTATAAATATGATTTATAATATCAAGGAGAGATTTAATTGTAAATATTATTTATAAATTAAATGATAATGTGAATTGGATTCACATTGTATAAGTTGTAAATGTAATTTACATTTTGTATTGGGTGGTTATATGTTTCGTAATAGTCAATGGCATGATTGAAATTGTCACAAAATAATTTGTAATTATTTTGGTAAATATTTAAGCAATAATAGTTGTTTCATACGTGGAATAATTGATGAGATATGAGATCTCACCAATATTGGAAAGGAGAGACCTTCATTCCATATTGAGAGTGGACGACCACATCGAGTCTCTCTCCGTGGTGGTAGTACCCTCTTTTATGGAAGGAGGCTCTCCTCCTTTACATATTATTCCATATGAATTGACTTTATTGAATCTAAATTTGTTGAAATTTCTTCAACATATTTATTTGTTTTAATTAATTAATTATTACTGTAAATTTTATGCAATAAGATCATGGTCATTGATTTCAATTAGGAGTGCATATCCACCATCCATATTGTTAGATCATTCTCTAACAACAACACACAAGTTGAAAGCAACAAATCTCTCTCTTCTCATACACGTTTAAGATGTTCTCTGTCTCAAGCCTAGTAGTCGTACACTTGGTGGTTATTGAGAGCATCACCATCGGTGCGTTGTCGTTGTGCTGAGGAATCGATTTCTCATGGAGCTCTGCCTTCTTCAGTAATCAGTACTCGTGAGGAAGGCTATGGATTTCGTGGGATGAAATCAGGAGGTTTCAAATTTTTATCATCAACTCGGATTGCGAGAAGCATGCTCTCGTCCATACCCCCAAGTACATCCTTCGTTGGATTGGACTTGAGACATGGGGTCTCTTAGTTTAAAGATATGCGATCACAAACATGCTTCAAGAGGTAGTCCTTTTACTCATTTGTGATCTCAATGAAAAGATATGAGAAAGGTTCTTATGTCGTGTGATCTCATCTTTGCGGTTTTTTTTTAATTTCTGTTGCCCCTTGCAAATAGTATGGATAGTTGCTCTTGATCGCATGAGATGCGATCTTTATGCTTCTGTGATGTGTAAGGCCTAAACCATATCTCATAAAAGGTATCAAATCCTTTTTTAAAGGTCTTGGATCTGATCTAAATTTTAAGGTAACAAGGTTTTGTATATCGGTTGCATGGGAATTCGTAGTTTATGCATATGATGCTTATTTTAAATTGTTTTCGTTAAAATAAAATCTATTATTTATGCTTTGGTTAAAAGGATTTTTTGGGTGCTTAAATGTATTTAGAATGTCTAAATGAGTCCTAAACTATTTGTCAATGTTTGGCATTAATGGTGTATTATTTTAGATTTAACAATCCTGCAATGAAATTGTTTTTGTATGTAATTACAGATCTTTAATAAATTAATTTTTATTACTATTTTTCATTCATGAAATACATTGGAAACACATTAATTAAGTAAAAAAAATTTTTATTAATGTTATTCATTCATGAAATACACTGGAATCACATTAAATAAGTAGAGATTTAAACAAACAAACCACTCGAATTTATTCTGCAAGATTCTGAGTCAGTTTGCCCTAGATATTCCATATTTAGTGGAGATGGATCAGAAGGTGATTAGATCATCACAAGAACTTTCTTAAAGTATTTATAATTCAATGTCAATCAAAAAAAATTATGAATTTACCATGATTAGTTAGTGTTTCACATAGTTATGGAAATATTAGAATTAAAACAACAATCACCATTGAATGAATGTTTCATGACAAAACTATAGTGTAACCCTTAATAGTTATAGGTCAACTTTTACATGCAAAATCAAACATGTTTGTTTGATATGATTAGAAATTTAAGATCTTTAAAAATATTTTAAGATGCCTAAGATTTCCAAGTGAATACTATAAAGTATCATGTCGATCATTAAAGGATGATCGATAAAATCGCAAATACATTTATTCAATTTGTATTGTTCTGAATCAATTTGTATTGTTCTGAGTCAAGATGGTGAAGGTATCTAGACCGAATATGCTGACTTTGTTTCATAATTAGAATCTTTCATGTTAAGGAATTTCTCCCTCCTAGTATAACTCGAGCATCTAGCTGAATCCATTTTGACGAAAGGGTAATATGAGTTAGTCAGGTTGTACTCTAATTACTAAAAGAAACTCAGAATAACACGTTCTTGTGAGAGCTAATAGTATATAGTAATATCAATATAATCTTAATTGTTTGTTGGTTGCATTGGATTAAAATTAATTAAATGTGATTAAATTAATAAGATCTAATTAAAATAAATAGTCTATTATAAATAGAGTTGTAATTACCTTGGAAGAATTAATCATAATGAATATGATTCTTAATAATTAATTAAAATTTGAATGGGATATGAAGATCGTATAAATGATATAGATGGTCTCACGACATGGTGAAGGGTTCTGTTGCTATGGATTGTAAGATGGAGATGCATATACGAAGTCATAGCTCCGACATACATGCACACATGGACCGGGATCTTTGCTTCTCGAAAGAGTAAGGTCATAGGCGTAGTGGTCCAAATATTGTTCTTCATATAATTGAGCTGGTATTGAATTGCGTATAGTGAGTTACATTCCTGTTAACAGTTAGTTTACTTAAGAATGGATCAACATCGTCTTAGGAGTGGTGAGCTCGTGTGTTAAAGACAGATTGAGAAATGCAACTTGGACTTGCAAGACGGAATGAGTTCCAGTTCATTTACTTATATTACAATTTCTCATATTATTGAGGTGTAACAAAGGTATAAGGGAGATCTCATATCTTGCTAGAGATATAACGGTAAGTGTATCTTTTGCATTGAAAATTTGATTAGGGAATGGACTTTCAAAGTTTAAAAGGGCAAGACTACTTTGATTTAAAAATCTATAATAATAGCATTTAAAGTTGAGTATATAATTATTTATATGTTCTACTAAGTGAATTCTTAATCTCAGATGAAATCCATGAACCCGCTCAACAGTCTTCTGGAGGTCAATTAATTGATCGGACCAAATTATTCGGACTGGCTCCATAATTTGTAGTGTGTTCTCTTTATGGAGCGCATCGGTAATGTGTTCACCGAGAACAAGCATACAAACCCTATATCAATGGAATAATTAAAACTTAATGAGAACCACTCATTGATTCGATGTTATATTTTGGAGTCTCTGTCTATTATGCTTCGGAAGCAACATATGGACATAGAAAAATCCCATGATATAGTGATGAATCTAAAAGAGATGTTGAGTGATGTGAACCGCATAGACTGCGATCGGAAGCATGGGTTTGGAAGAGTCTGACCCAATAGATGAAGAAGAAGAGTCAAAGTGTTGACTCATCCTCTCTAGCTTCCATACATCTGACATCCAATAAAACAGATGTATGTCATCATTGCAAAAGGCCAATGCACTGAAAAAGAAATTGTTCAAATTATCTCAAAGCCTTAGAGAAGGGTAAAGATAATGCCCTGGCGTGTATAAATTTTACTTTCATCAGTGAAACCAATTTTCTAATATGACAAGAAGGTAGTTAGGTCGTAGATTCTGGTACTTCTGTTCATGTATGCAATTTGTTGCATCTATTTCAGGAAACTAGAAAACTCTATGAAGGGGAGATAGTCAATCGGATGGAAACTAATGCAATTCTTGTAGCAGTCTTCGTCAAGACATGTCGGCTATCATTATCTAATGGGAAAGTCCTTTTACTCAAAGAGTGTTTTTATATTCCAAATGCTAGAAGGAACTTATTATATGTATCTAAGTTAGTTAGAACTGGATATTCGTTCTTATTTTGTGAGGAACTTGTCATAAGCTGTTATGATAAGCATATTGCAGATGATATTTTAACTTATGGTAAACTCTATGAATTATGTCGTTGATGAATCTGTCATGAATGTAACACTCGCTAACAAAAATATTAAAAGATCTATAGAAGATGGAAGTCATTCAAGCATGATTTGGCATCAAAGGTTTGGTCATTTACCTGTTGATAGGATCAATAGATTTATAAAGGATGGATCCTGAGATTTTCTACAAATCCAAAATTTACCTACCTATGAACACTGCCAGAGCACCCTTCTGAAACAATGGTACATGATGCGAGAGTATTCTTGGCCTAATACATACCGATGTATGTGTCACGACAAGAAATGGACGTTGACTTTCTTGACATTTATTGATGACCATTTGTGATACAAATTTATCTTCCTATTATGTCATAAATATGAAACATTTGGAAAATTAAAATAATTCAAGGATTTGGTTGAGAACAAATCAATAGGAAGATTAAATGGATTCGATATAACCGAGGTAGCGAGTACCTCTCAGATGATATCAAGGAATAACTCAAAGAGAAAGGAATTGTATCCAATCTCACTCCTCCTGGAACTCCCCAACTAAATAGTATTGCGTAAATATATAACATGACCATCGTGAATATGGTTCCTTCAATGACGAGTAAAGAACATTTACCTCTTAGTTTATGTGAATATGCAATAGAGACTACAATATATATCTTTAACAAGATTCCTAGCAATTTGTACCCAAAAACCCTCATGAGCTTTGATTTGGAATCAAGCATAATGTTAGACACTTGAGAGTTTGTGGTTGCTCGGTCATGCGGAAAACATGAACGTAAGTAAGCTAGAGTCACTTACTAGAGAGTCCTTTATTGGTATGCAAAAGATGGTATTGGATACCAACTTTGTGACCCTGATACTGAAAAGATTTTCATCTCTAGAGATGTAAAATTCTTAGAGGATGACTTCCTTAAGAGTCAAGAAAAAAAGTGAAGTAAATGAACTCATTGAGTCTCTTGAGGATACTGAGCTTCCTAAACCAGAATCAAAAGACGTAAATGAATATAAAACAAATGTACCTCTTCAAAGGAGTTTGAGGGTGGCTATACCACCTGAAAGGTACGGATTCCATGTGTCAAGTGAAACAGACAATGATCCAACTTCATTTTATGAAGCACTCACGGATCATGGTATGGATTGATTGATGCTAGCAATGAAGTCTGAAATAGACTCCATGTACAAGAACGGTGTATGAACCCTATAGGATCCACCTAGAGGGGTAAAACCTATTGGATGTAAATAGATCTTAGAGAGAAAGAGGGAACATTATGGGAAGGTAGAGACCTTCAAGGCATGGCTCGTAGCCAAGGTCTACACACAGAGAGAAAGCATCGACTATGATGAGACATTCTCTCCTATGGCTATGCTCAAATCCATCAGGGCACTACTAGTTATAGCTGCATATCTTAACTATGAAATCTGGTAGATGGATGTCAAGACTGCATTCCTCAATGTATATCTCGAGGAGGATATCTATATGAAGCAACCCAAAGCTTCATAATTGAGGAAGGCAGAGTATGCAAGATGAAGAAATCTATCTATGGACTCAAAGAAGCTTCTCGTAGCTAGAACATCATATTTGACAAAACTATAAAGAGTTATGATTTTGTTTACAATCCTGTGAACCATGTATGTGCAAGAAGCTTTGTTATAGTTCCATTTTGTTCATCATGCTTTACGTAGATAACATCCTTATCATTAGATATGATACATGGATGATTACTAGTGCTAATATCTAGTTGTCTCATACATTGGAGATGAAAGATATTGGAGAATCCTCTTATATCTTGGGTCTGAAGATGTTCAGAAATAAAGAATTTTGGGATTGTCTCAACATGGATACATTAAGACGGTCTTTAAATGACTCCATATGAAAAATTTCAAGAAAGGTTTACTTCCCTTAAGACATGGTATACAACTACCTAAAGGGATGGCTCCTCAAAGTATTGAGGAAAAAATGTTGTGGCTAGTTGCCCTTATGCATCAGTTGTGGGAAGCATAATGTATGCCATGATGTGCACAAGGTCGGATATGTGTGATGAACGTGAAATTCTGCCTCTTTAAAAGTGATGAATTGTCGTAGTATAGGAGGCGAATTCGGTTCAGCATAAACCACACATCTTTGAATGTTGTGGAGTATTTATACTTGGCAAGTCTACCAAGGTCGAACGCAAGGACACAGGAACTTAATTTATTTATCGAATTTCGATTCATGAAGCTCAAGAGTGAAATATTTCTCAATTTCAGGTCCACATGATGAACTATGCTATTTACAAAGCAATGCCATGATGTATGCATTTTTTTAATTGATTTTTATGCAAGTTAAAGTGATGCATGAGTAATTGTGCAAGGATACATGTATTTAAACAAAAGGTTACAATTAAACCCTAAAAATATGAGCAACAGAATAGAGTTGGAATTCAGTGTCATTTTAATCACGACATAAAGAGCAGTCATCAAGTCAGAGCAAGAACAAGGATAGTCGGGTCTCATTTATCACATAAAAAATCACTTCAATGAAAACAGTGGCAAATGAGAAAAATTAATTATGCTAAGATGTAGAGGACAAAATAAGGATCAAAACATCACTAAAATCATGCAATTTGGACCTATGATGCTCAAGTCATGCTAAAAACAATGTAGGGGGATAATTGTAATAAAAATGCAAGAAATAAAAGGATAAATATTGCATTTAGGTCCTTGGAGGGACCTAAATGCAAATAGGAAAAACTGCATGGGCCCCTTCATAAATTTTCCATAGCACAGGGGCATTTATGCAATTTCTGAAACTTTGGAGGGCTTCCCAGTAAAATACCCAGGCACGTCAGTGAGGCACGTTCCTGGGGACCAAAATGCAAATATCAAATTTTTGGGGGTCTTTCACGCAATTTACCCAGGCCCCTCACATGCTATGCACGTGAGGGACCAGGCTCAGGACGCAGCCTCTGGCTCGGGCCACGTGGCAGCAACTGGGGCTCAGGTCGAGGGTCGATGGGACCCGAGCCTGTAGGTCTGGAGAGGAGGCTCGGGCACCACGTGGTATGACCATAGTCAGCCGATCCGGATGATCGGACGACATCTGTGTCGTCTTCATCCGTCGTAGCCCACCGGAGAAGGCAGGTCTCCGACGAACCCTTATGGACTCCTCCGTGCTCCGCGAAGTCCCCGGAAAATCGGAGGAGCAAGATAGGGACCTCGCGAAGAAGCTGGTGGCAAGGCGATCCTCCGGCAGCTTCAAGATCGGCAAGTCGGTGAAGTGTTGTCGGTGGCGGAGGAGAAGATCGGAGCACCTGTGCCAACTCCGATCATTGACGTCTTAAGCACCTGCAGATGTTAGAAATAGCCGAAGCGTGCTCATAATGAAGTGAGTGAGTGAGATGGAGGCCTTGGGTGACTGGAGGCGGTGACCGGTGGCTTCTTCTCCAGCGGAGCAGGAGAAGAGGGGAGTCGAAGCGGGGGAGAGTCTGGAGAAGGGAGAGGGGGTCCGCGTGAATGACTGATGGATGGCGAAGCTCAGGGGGAGGCCAGGTGAGGGTGACGGTGACAATAGGCAGAGGTGTACTTCGGAGAAAGGCTAAGAAAAAGAATCACCTTGCCGGAGCAAGGTGTTGGCGGAGGAGGTTGCTTGGGATGAGACTCAGATGAGCCTCGGGGTCGTCGCTTAGCTGGTCAACAAGGCCAGTGAGCTCGGTGGCCGCCAAAGGCACCGCTACGCGGGGAGGAGCCACGGGTCGACACCAGGCTAAATCCATTGTCGCCTCGACATTCCTCCCCTCCGCTGTCACCGGAGGGGCGGAGGAGGCTAGGATTAAGCCCAATAATGGCAAACAAGGTTGACGGTGGCCGGTGGTTGGTTTAAATAGGTGACGAAGGTCAACTGTTACGGCCATGGTGAGGTGTTTTGAATGAGGTTTAAATGGTGGTGGAGTAATGGAGGGAGGATATGAAGGTCGCGTGAAGATGGTGGGAGGTGTAGCTACGTGGGGGTGACGTTATGAGAGGGAGAGGTGAACGGAGGAGGTAGCTAGAAATGGAAGGGCGAGGTGGGGTTGCAAGATGAAACGGTTGGGGGGAAGGGGGGTTACGGAGGAGGAAGACGGTGGGCGAGCCGTTGGATCTCACGATCCAACGGCTGGGATGAAAGCGCGATCAGAGGGCGACGATCAGATCAGAGGATCTGATCGTATGGCTATGAGTTAGGCACCCGTGGATGGTTGAGATGGCGAGGAGGTGAAGATCCAACGGCTGGTAAGGCTGAGCTGACGTGGCGTAACGAGGAGTCGTAGGATGTGCTGTTGATCGGATGGCTGGAGTGAAGGGGCGACGTGGCATGAAGGTGAGCGTTGGATGATATTAAGATCGGGCGGCTGATGTTAAGGCGGATGTGTGCGGTTAAGATCAGATCTGAAAGTCAGATCTAACGGCTGTGAGTGAGGTGATGTTGGATGGCGGAGATGGGGGCGGAGAAGGAGTGGATCCGACGGCCCAGATGGGCACCAGGTGTCAAGAGGAGGCGCAGACCACGTGGGCGTCCCAGAGGGCGCCACGTGGCCCAATCAGAAAAATTCAGACTGAAAATACAAAGATAAATACAAAATAAATAGTTAGAGGCAAAATTAAGAAAAAGTCAAAACAAGAAAGTTGCCCGTTTCAATGAGATCTACAACTTTCATGTTGGTCAAAAAGCCAAAAAAGGTCATTTGTACAAAAGGTGTTTTTGGGGGTATTTTTAAGGGGGATAAAAACACCGATTTTTATCTTTGATTTGTTTTTGTATTTTTTAGTCTTTTTAAAGATTAGTGATTTATAGACAATTAATCTACCTAGTTTTTAGGGGTTTTGATGATAAAATAATTACAAGAAGAATAAGAGAAATTAAATACAATTATACACAATATAATACGAGATAAAAATAAAGAATTGATGGGCATTTTTATTGGATTGATTAAGCAGGGGGTTTAATTTGCGGCTTTTAGCATGATGAATACGATATTCATCAATGTGCCATGTAGTGGGAGTGGTAATTCATTACCAATCATACTATGGTGGGCAACATTGGAATGCACTGAAGAACATCTTTAAGTATATAAGACATATACAAGATTACATCTTGATCTATGGAGATGGTGATCTCTAAGTCTTAGGATATATAGATTCAGACTTCCAATCTAATATATATGACTGCAAGGCAACTTTAGGGTTTGTATTATTGTTAAACAGTAGTGTTGTGATATGGAGAAGTAAGAAGCAAGGCACAATGGTTGATTCAACAATGGAGGTAAAATATATTATCACATTAGATGTTGCAAAGGATGTGGTATGGTTACGTAAGTTCATCCTTTAACTTAGCATAGTTTCCTCTGATATTCCCATTTCGTTGCTCTGCAATAAAACTGGAGCCATACCTTAGGCAAAGGAACCCATATGGTATCAGAAGAGCAAACACGTGAAAAGGAAATACCACCAATCTTTCGGGAGATTAAAAAATGTGGCGACATCGTCATCACCAAGGTGGCCTCTACTAACAATGTTGATGATCTCTTTACCAAACCAATACCCCAATAGGTTTTCGACCACATGTAATAAGTATGAGTTAAAGATTGTACCTAAATGATTCTGAGGGCTAGTGGAAGATTGTTAGACATGTTAGCTCCAAGCGAACCATTTCTACAATAAATGTTATTATAATCTTTTGATATTTCAATAAAAGTTGTTGACTCCTTGTTTGAGATTAAATGAATGAATGCACTTATAAGGTCCCCAGTATAATTAGGATTATGTGACATGGTCATCTTAATAATCATACATCTACTAATTCAATGATTGAACAATAGATGCTGGTGTTTGGATGATATCTAAAGAGTTAGATTGAGGACTCATCAAGCACCGTCAAATTATTGTTAAGAAAGGATCTCCATCTTGAGAATAAGATGGCAATCCTTTTCTAGAGGTTGATATATGACTGACCATTTGATGCAGGCCCTCTACATAGGAATAGAGATTCGAAGGTTTCAGATAAGTTGGTCAAAGAATTTACTTGAAGAGATTGAGATAACCAAGACGTATGTCGTATGTTGTTGCTATATAGATATGCATCATCTGACCAGAGATGGATGTATTACTACATCTATGTAGTTACATTAGGCAAACCATTAGGTTGATGACCTAATCAAGGTCTATACATCGGTGAGCTAGTGTGCATACAAGGGCATATGAGTAATATTATCTCTCAAAGGGATCATAAAGGTTCACTATTGAACTGGAAGACATGAACTTACTCGTGAGATATTCGGACCAACCAAATTCCATACATGGTTGTCTTGCTTTGAAAGCATCATAGAATTTGTATGTATGATATGTGCTTGCATATGATCGATATCAACTCCCAGTGATCGAATGAGAAACTTAATGATGAGACCATGAAGGAGATAGTTCAGATGTGATCTAAAACTTCATGTTTATTTTAGGTCTTCTAATATGCAATATGTACAAGTATTAAAAATACTCGATGGTGAGGTGATAGTAAACAATTATATAACCATGAAACTTCCATTCCGAGTGAGTGATGAAACACATTTGGATTTTAGTGACTCCTCTCATAAGATTAGTAATCTAATCTTATTCCAACTATTGGACATTGATATGAATGTGATTCACTTGCAATGAGAAGATTAGATTTATGGTTTGATTATGCATCTTTGAGAGGTTTCTTAGATCTGGATATAAGATAAAATCTCAATATCCAAGTTACTAAACATGGAATGTACAATCACCCTGGTCTTATCTCTAAGTATCAATGGAGAAGGTAATTGTTCTTGAAAGAGCTCAACAATCATTCTATTGTGGACAATATATATGAGCATTGGAAATCTGATGACTAATCGTGATTTAATTGTCATAAATAATGTGAATGTGATTCATATATTTGGAAACATGGGAAGAGTCATCTAATATAATTAAATGAGATTTAATTATCAAAGATATGATTTATGTGGATATCACTGTCCACAATAATCACAAATATTATAAATATGATTTATAATGCCATGGAGAGATTTATGTGTAAATAGGATTTACAAGTTAAATGTTAATGTGAATTAGATTCACATTGTACAATTAATTGTAAATGTAATTTACATTTTTTACTGGTTGGTTGAATGTGATTCATAACTGTCAATGGCATGATTGAAGCGATCGCAAAATAAATTGGAATCATTTTAGAGAAAATTTAAGAAATAATAGTTGTTTCTGATGAATCCCCATTCATCACTCTTTATTCTTTTATTTTAGCTAATTATCTTGGCAATACATCATGTAAATATGTGTAAATATAATAACTTAGCAGTATGCATGCATGTGTTAATAGTGCATAATTAGCATGTATTTGTGCAAAAATAAAAGAATAAAGAAAAAAGAAAAAAAAGAGAAGGAAGTATTTAGAATAAATACTGAGTGACCGAAACCCCAAGAGAGGGCCAAGCATTGTCCTGATCGCCAAATAAAATAAGTAGAGAGAGATAGGGTCACTCTACCTTGTATATATGTATATATATATATATGGTGTGTACATAATTTATTTTTTCCAAAATAAAAATAAAAATATGTTTTTACCCCCTTGTATATATTTCTAAAAATAAAACAAAAAAATCAGAAAAATATAATAAAAATATAATAAATCTCTCTCTCGCTTATACATAATACATGTATATATGTCTCATTTCCTATTTATTATATACCTGTAAATAAATAATAAAAATAAAACAAAAATTATCTTGAGCTTCAAAAATTATGTTGTAAATAAATAAAATACAAAATTGGAGTATTTATGCAAAAATAACAAATCAAAAATAATTGTACAAAATACATATGTATAATATACGTGTATATAATACAATATACTGCATATACAATAATTTATTTTTTATAAAAATAAATAAAATTCACATAAAAATTCCTTGAAAAATAATAAACATTTCTCATTTTATTCTTTTTTTTATAATTTATTTATTATTTTTAATATATTTGTTTTTTATTTTTCTTGTTATTTAATCCTATAGCCTATTCTGTCGTTTTCCCCCGCCACTTTTGATTGGTCTAGGGAGGATTGTTGACCTCACTCGACTACGCCCCCTGGACTCCTTTTCGCTCGGATCCGGTTTGCCCTCTTTTCTCCGATTTATCTCAACCCGATCCGATCGACTCCTTCTCCCATTTGCAGCTCCGATTACCGAGGGTAGATCCACGATCCACGCCCGATGATTTTCTTAGGGATCCAACCCTCGGATCGCGCACCCATACTCCACCTTTCTCGGACCCTGCAGCAAATAAAACCTCCTGGAGCCCCTTCTTCTTGGCATCATTGTCCGCTGCCCTCATCTCTGGTGACCTCTACCTTCTTCCATGAGTGACAGCGCGTGAGGGAGAGTGTCGCAGTGAGGTGTCGAGGCATGTAGCCCTAGATCCGGCGAACACTCCATCGTGCTCCATCGCGAGGTGAGCCCAGCCTCTAGGACCGTCGACCCATCGATACAAAACCCCCGGAGGTACCTGACCTCCAGCCCAGACGACCTCGTCCATCAGGTAGCTTAGATTTAGTCTTTACTGCATTTGATTCTGTCTTTTAGGATTCTAGTCAACCTTCCTCGCCTAGCTTCTTTCACCTTGGCCGAAGCCTCACCTTGCCCATCCGACGACTCGACCACCTTCACGAGACTTCTCCCCACCTTATGTGCCCATCCATTCACCTCGTTCTTCCTATGAACGAGCTCTCGGCTCTCCTCCGTCATCATATCGCCGGAGAGCTATGCCACGCTCCCCCAGTCATCTATTTCGTGTTTTAAAGGGTCGAGGCACTTTACCCTCGACCTCGTGGTCCCTCTGTTCAGAGAAAGTGCCAAAGAACCTCATCTGGAGGTCGACTCGAAGAGGAACAATAGCTTCAGGTCTTCAAGCTTCGCCAGGTCGTCCTCCTCGATCTTGGCCTCATCGGAGCACCCCAATAGTTGTGGATCATCGCCATCAACCTTTTCCCCATCAGAGCAGCCCGTGAGGACGCCCCTGCTGCGCGTATCGGTCAATTGAAGCTCGTCGGCGGTGAGTTCTTCTGTGTTCTTCCAGGAGCTGTCCCAGCCGTCCGATCAGGATCCCCTCCAGCTCTAATCTCCGTCGTTCATTATTCAGGGACCATCGATCGTTGGATCCATCTGAGGATCATCTCTCAGCCGTCCATCATCGAAGAGGCATCCGAGGATCTCAGTCGTCCGATCGTTAGTGGGACGCCCTCGACCATTGGATAGCTAGTAATAAAGGGTAAATTTGCACTTAGGACCTTTCTTCTTTTGCATTTACTTGTTAGTCCTATAAATATTTTTAGTAGTTATTTTTATTTTGGACAATTTGCATTTAGGACCTTGTGTTTTTAATATTTGCATTTCAGTCCTTCCTTTAGTGTAGCATGTGGAGTGACACGTGACCCCCTGGGTTATTTGCATTACAGGCCCCAGACTTTATTGTTGTTCTTGAATGAACTTTTGTTATTCGTAATTGCATTTATACCCCTGAGTGCATGCTTCACGTGTTGCTCATGTGTGAACTTGGACATTTTGCAACTTTATCCCTAAACTGTTTACCCGTGTTATATTTTGGCTTGAAACTTTTCACTATTTGCACATAGATCCTTGTTTGATGTGCCCTTTGTTTTTAATCAAATAATTATTAAATTAGCTCCAAAAATTACACACAACTCTTGCTACTATGTAGTATTTATAGTATTTTTTATGACCTCATTTAATTTTATTTGATTTTTTCTAAAATTCAAAAACCATAAAAAGTGTCTCTGTCAGTTTTGAAAAATCAACTAATAATATAAAAATGGTTTTAACTATTCCAAAAAAATCTCGATTGCTTATTTTGTCTTGTTTTAGCTTCTTTGTGATTTTTGTTGCATTCCCACTTATAAAATCCCTAAAAATTGAAAAAGACTAAAAACCTTATAAAAATTATTAAAACTTCATAAAAAATCAAACATTTGTGTTTTCAGTTTCTGTAGGTAGGTTTTACTTCATATTTACAATAAATTTGTTGCTTGGATTTTATAAGAATTTAGATATTTTTAAAGTTCTTGTCAATCTCGGCGGCACATTGTTTGCATTCTTCTTCCTTCTGTTATTTTTAGAAAATTAAATAAAAATCAGGAAAATACCAGAAAATTCCCAAAAACACCTAATATTTCAAAAACATAAAAACAGTTTTATTTTTAATTTTTGAGTCATTTTGCCCTTTTAAATAATTGTTTGTGTGTTCCTTCTTTATCATTTCTTTACTTCTCTTATTAATTAAAATCACAAAAAAATTGAAAAAAATAAAAACCACCAAAAATAATTTTATTTCTTGGATTACCTGACTACTTTGTAGGTCTCATTCTATGCTCCTTGTGTTCAACCCTGGTAGCTATACCAGGTTAAATAATTAGCAAGACTGCTTGCCTTGGTTTCTATGTTTGATTGATTTTGTTGGTGGTCTTATTTCTCTTGTTGAGCCCGGTTTGAGTGGTTGAGGTCGCAATGACCTTTGATATCACTTAACCTTAGTCGCTTGGGCCGATCATCAGAATGGCATCTTTGCTGGGGAGCACGACTTAGTACTCGGTTTTCTTGATTTCTTATTGGCTTCTAGTGGTGTTTGATTCTCTACTTGTGATCTAACATATTCTTTTGTTTCTCTCTTTCTTGTGAGGGCTCGGCGAGCGAGGGCGGCTTTCCTAGGAGTGTTGGCGCACCTGAGCGAAGCGGAGGCGGCTCGTTTCTTCATCGAGCAGCAGGAGAGTGTAGGAGAGCGGGAGTAGAAGAATTGGAATATTTGAGTAGTCTAGAACTTTTAGCTTGATTATTATTGCAATAATACAAGGACTCAGACTTTGGACTTTGCACTTGGCTTATCGGGTCTGTTTCACTAGACACCGGTGTACTCGGGGGACCTCACCACGGTTTTCGCCGATTTTATTTTATCGCTTTATACTTCATGTTTGATTCTCAAAGAATTTGGCCCCTAGACTTAGGAATTTCATTGATTGTGACGTAATTAATTAAGGCCCAACCCTAATTATCTTCCTGCACCTATAGATCATTAATTGGACCTTATTATTAAATCACAAGAAAAGTTAGATTAATTAAGATCGAGTCCACGTGCCATAAGGAACCACATATAGCGCTGGCAGGACCCGTTGTGGCGGGCACCGAGTGGTTCCCAAGATCGGACTCCGGACTTGGTCTGATTAGCTAGGTATTGTTCTTCTCATGTAGAAATTGCTTCATCTAAGGCCGATTTCTTCTTGCATCATATAGGTAGTTTTATTCATGTCTTTTAATTTATGCGCGGATCACCCTGCATGTAGAGAGCTGGAGTCATGTACGCATTTCTTACTCTGCATGCATCATCGTGGTTGATCGCGCATCAGCTTTTTGACTTCTCCCCTTTTTTTGGACTTAAAATAATTAGGAGATCGAAAAATTCGTTAGGAGTTGCTTGCTATTGAAAAATACCTAAAAAGAAAAACCATAAAATTGGGACTGCTAAACATACTTGATCATAAAAGACACTCACCGAAAAATTTGTCTTAGGAGAGCAATCCCCTCCTTGTTTGGTTTGGATGAGCGAAAGAGTGAAGCGCACACTAGGATAGAGCCATACCTGAATTCTTGGTAGACTACCAACCTTTTATACAGGACAGTCTGCTGAGAGCATTGGGTTCATACCAGCTCGCTTAAATGCTCTGAAAGACTTAATTATTACCTAATAAAATAGACAAGATAAAAGACCGAACTTTTACGATCATCAACTCAGTGTTGAGTAAGTGAATTGGGGGTTTGTTCTCTTGATCTTGTTTGTTTCCAGATCCCTTACGCATGCCTCTTGTCCCCTTTCTTGTCTTCACTCCATCTCTCTTTATCATGCCCTCCCTCCCTTCATTCTCATTCTCCATTTCTATCCCTGGATGATGGGTCACCCACCTTTCTTATCGGATCTCATGGCTTCGTCATCTTATTCCCATCATCACCCTCCACTCTCATGGGAGGTCGGAACTCTTACCGACCTTCCATCTTCTCATTCTCAATCCCCACTTTTTTCTGGGCATGTTGTGTTGTACGCCCACAGAGATCAGACTGAGAAGATGCGAGACACAGGAGATTCCATTGCTGGTATGAGAGTGCATTCCATAGGCGATCACATAGAGCAAATGCGAGTTTCAGATACCTCCTACACTGGGATGATGGGAAGCACAATCAGCTTCTACATTGACTCCCTTCATTCTGGATTTGGAATTCAATCAGAGACTGCCAAAGTTTTCAGAGGAACTGCACGAGGAGCCATACCTCCATCTTTCTGAATTTGAGGAGTTCTGTGTGACCCACGTATATTCTGATATCACTTCTGAGGAGCTAATGTTGAAGACCTTCCCATTTTCACTCCAGCGTAGAGCCATGAGATGGCACATACGATTGGGAAGGAAGTTCGCTACGTGGGGAGGGTTACGCTTAGAGTTTCTACAGAGATTTTATCCCCAGCGTAAAGCAGATATGATGCGGTCTTTCATCACGAATTTTTCAGTAGACCCCCACGAGTCATTGCATGATTCGTGACTTAGATTTCTTGACCTCTTGAGAAGATTTCCATATCATGGACTTTTGATGACAGAACTTGTTGAGATCTCCATGAGGAGGATGACCGTTGAGCAGATTACACGGGTAGTGACCTCGTGTGGTGGTTCACACCACAGTACTTTCAGACATTCAATCTTCACGAGATGCTTTAGTTGGGACAATAAACGAGGATGAGCCGTTACCAGTTAGGTATGACACACTCCATGAGGACACAGCTACTACACACCAGATCGAGGACATGGATTCTGCTGCAGTACAGACGATGGATGAGATGACTGCCACCGTGGATGTTCAGATCCAAAGATTGGTCGAGTTCCCGTTGGTCTCCCATCTGGAGTTCGAGTCAGTTCCATACTTTTCAGTTCAAGACTCTTGGATATCAGATCTTCTGATATACCACGAGATAGAGGAGCCCGCGCTGATACAGTCGTCTGTTCAGTCGTTTCAGTTTCCATTCCCAGCTTCCTCAGCATTTAATCTGCAAACGTACTTCTTTGACTCATATGAACATCTTGATTCAGCCCAGCAGCCAGAGCTCGATGAGGGACATTACTTTTAGATGCTAGAGTTATACAGTCCCATATGTGAGCCTTTTGTCCTCTAGTTTGATGAGATAGGTACATTTCATGAGGACCAGACGATAGCCAGCAGTGCCGCAGCTCAAGGATCAGTTTCAGATACTTCGGCAGCTTCCGTATTGTTGACCAGTACCATTTCCTGTTTCCATATTGTTTAGAGGAAGTCTTCAGCTGATGAGGCATTTTGGTGTGAGGAGTGGATGCTGGACAGTGGCGCAAATTTTCATTTAGATTCTGATCCCCCCTCTCTCACTGATGAATTTGCATTACTCCCCGAGGGTTATCTGCAGGAGAATGCCACATGCTCTGTGTACTCGATTTCACTTTTTGGATATGTATCTGATCTGTCGGATCATGACACCAAGGCTTCAGGTATTTCTGATCTTTTTGAGTCTGAGTTTTCTCTCCTCGACGAGCCTCGCGAGGATGAGCCGATCTTTGATATATTCGATGATCTATCTGATTTTTCACGATTATGTGCATCAGATATCAGTTATCTTAGTGAGTCTCCTAATCTTGACTGTCCACACATTTTTGAGATGGTGATTAACGTGAAGGATTCCATGACTGATCCTTCTTTCTCCATGTTTGATTTCGTCGGCTCTACCCTTCCACTCCGTTCTGATCTTGGGCCGATGACTTCTTTTGTGCTATCGGAGCTCGATTTCTTTCTCTCATCTCTTTACTCGGTAGCAGACACCCGCCTGATTGTTTACTTGGGTGTCATGATTTACATTGTTGACCTCGTCATTGTTCTCATACCGAGACTACGACGAAAGTACGGCATTCGCCTTACAGATGTCGTCCTGAACCTTGATACTGCATTATCCTAGCTTTTGTGCCCAGCTAGGGGCGTAAAACCTATCGGTTGTTGAGAGGCACCTCAACGTTGTCTACTTTGTATATACGTGTTTCGTCTTGATTTGTTCCTTGTTTCTTCCATTTTGTTTTACACCCCAGGTCTCATTTAGGATTATTTTTGCTATACTTAGGATGTACCTTATCCTAAGTATAGGAGGGTGTAAACACCGAGTTGTTCCTTCTCGTTCTGTTTCATTACTCATGTTATTCCCTATACTTAAGGATCCTTCACCTTAAGTATAGGGGGAGTAATATCGTTCCCTTCCTCTTGTATATATTTGTCTCAAATTCTACTATTCTCTCTTTTGTCCCTCATTTGTTGATATTCTTTTCTATACTTAGGGATCTTTTACCCTAAGTATGGGGGGGACAAGTTGACTCGTTGATTTCATGTATATTCTCTTCCTCGGTTTTCCCCGTTTTTACAGTCTTATATACTTAGGATCACTTGATCCTAAGTATAGGGGGGATCACCAGCTTCCATTCAATTTATTATTCTTTGATTCTTCATTGTAGTATAGCATTCCTTTTCGTGTCCCTATACTAAGCACGAGTTATGTCTTCTTCATCGCTCTTGATCCACTCTAAGGACATCGTTCGAGCTAACTACAGGGGTGTCGTATATATTTCATATATACTTTATCCATAACTCTTACTTTGTATGAGTGTGTGAATAAATAAAAATGGCTAAAATACTTTACCTAAAAACCGCAAAAATGTAATTTTCTCGCACATACATAGCTATTTGTAAAAATTATTTTTCTACAAATATTTGTAAAAATGTTTTGATTGTAAAAAGTTTGTAAATATTTCAAAACTATATATATAGTACAATTTTTTGTAAAATGTTTGAAAAACAAAAGTTTACAAAAACCATTGTGTAAATGTGTGTAAATAGTTTGCAAAACTTTTGCATCTATGCATTCATTCATTCAAACATTTTTCAAAAATTTTGCACATTTTCAAAAATTTGCATATACTTGTACAGTTTTCTAAATCATGATTGACATTTAAACTAGACTAGAATTAAATTGAAAAATAGAGCTTGGTTAAGACCTTAATCCATCTAATTTTTAGAGGAACCTTATAGGACTTAGGGTCAAGACTTTTTGGGTCTAGTTGGGACTTAATTCTTTGAGTCCACTAGGCTATGATCACATATCATCTTGATGAGCCTAAGTAGAGCACTTAACAATGCACACATGACTCTCACAGACAATGGCTTTACTTGCACCAACACCTTACACATAGCTCTCTACAGATAAGGTGGTGAGGAGGTAGCTTCCTTTGGCTTGGGGTAGCATACGAGGGTAGTACTTTTAGGCGGAACCTCTCGTCTTCTTTTAGTGAAGGAAGTGCGTCTCAACTTGATCTGGCGGTGTTGAGGTCTAAAAACAGGAGTTGTGGGTTGTAATAAAGCTTCAAAAGAGGGATAGTCTACTGGCTCAAGTGGAAAAAGTCCTTAAGTATATATGATGCACCATGTAGATATGTTGTAAATATGCACATCAAAAAAAGTGCAAAAGAAATAAAAACTCGAAAAAAGTGGTGGGTCTGATTGAAAATAAAGTACCCATCGAAGTGTATATAGACAAATAAAGCAAAGCTTATGTTACCCATTCTCATCTCATGAAGCTTGCAGCGGGAGACTTAACTACATTGGTTCGGCTCCCAAGGATACATGACTACACTGATCATGGTCCATTCTCTTCTTCCTCCTCTTCTTGAGCCTGTTGCACTTGAACTTAGAAGGGAATACCCCGCTCCTAGAGGAAATAGTTGTTGGACTAGGGCATTAGAGTTACCTTGTTAAGGGGGTTGTTACTTTGCCATTTCTGAGGTGGGGAGCTACTTATCACTTACACCGTACAAGAAAAGATTCATGGTCATTAGAGTTTGTGTATGTAGACTTGTTCTGATATGGAGCATTGAGGAGTCTTGACCATAGATTGGGAGAACTTAAAGGCTGTTGACTTTAAACCTAGGTCCAAATAAGGTTCTGACAAACTAATAATCCAAAGGCCTGACTAAGCTCCATACTTCAATTAAATAAAGATAAGTTTAATAATCAATCCTGATTCTCCTTCTTTTTCTTTTTCTCTTTCTCTTTTCACTTCTTTTTCAAATAAGTGTTTGTTAAGAGACTAGCAAAACTAAAGTATAGGGGGTGATGAATCCCCATTCATCACTCTTTATTCTTTTATTTTAGCTAATTATCTTGGCAATGCATCATGTAAATATGTGTAAATATAATAACTTAGCATTATGCATGCATGTGTTAATAGTGCATAATTAACATGTATTTGTATAAAAATAAAAGAATAAAGAATAAAAAGAAAAAAAGATAAGGAAGTATTTAGAATAAATACTGAGTGACCCAAACCCCAAGAGAGGGCCAAGCATTGTCCTAATCGCCAAATAAAATAAGTAGAGAGAGATAGGGCCACTCTACCTTGTATATATGTATGTATATATGGTGTGTACATAATTTATTTTTGCCAAAATAAAAATAAAAATATGTTTTTACCCCCTTGTATATATTCCTAAAAATAAGATAAAAAACAGAAAATAAAATAAAAATAGAATAAATCTCTCTCTCACTTTTACATAATACATGTATATATGTTTCATTTCCTATTTAGCATATACCTGTAAATAAATAATAAAAATAAAACAAAAATTATCTTCAGCTCCAAAAATTATGTTGTAAATAAATAGAATACAAAATTGGAGTATTTGTGCAAAAATAATAAATTAAAAATAATTGTACAAAATACATAGGTATAACAAACGTGTATATAATACAATATATTGTATATACAATAATATATTTTTCATAAAAATAAATAAAATTCGCATAAAAATTCCTTGAAAAATAATAAAAAATCTCATTTTATTCATTTTTTATTTAAATTCATTTATTATTTTTAATCTATTTATTTTTTATTTTTCTTGCCATTTTGTCCTATAGCCTATTCTGTCATTTTCCTCCGCCACTTCTGATTGGTCCAGGGAGGATTGTTGACCTCACTCGACTACCCCCCCCCCCCCGAACTTCTTTTCGCTCGGATCCGGTTTCGCCAACTTTTCTCCGATTTATCTCAACCCGATCTGATCGACTCCTTTTCCCATTTGCAGCTCCGATTACCGAGGGTAGATCCACGATCCACACCCGATGATTTTCTTAGGAATCTGACCCTCGGATTGCGCGCCCATGCTCCACCTATCTCGGACCCTGCAGCATATAAAACCTCTTGGAGCCCCTTCTTCTTGGCATCTATGGCCGCCGCCCTCGTCTCCGGTGACCTCCGCCTTCTTCCATGAGTGATAGCGTGTGAGGGAGAGCATCGCAGTGAGGTGTCGAGGCGTGTAGCCCTAGATCCGGTGTACACTCCGTCGTGCTCCACCGCGAGGTGAGCCCAGCCTCTAGGACCGTCGACCCATCGAGGCAATGACCCCGGAGGTACCTGACCTCCAGCCCAGACGACCTCGTCCATCACGTAGCTTAGATTTAGTCTTTACTGGATTTGATTCTGTCTTTTAGGATTTTAGTCAACCTTCCTTACCTAGCTTCGTTCACCTTGTCCAGAGCCTCACCTTTCCCATCCGACGACTTAACCACCTTCACTAGACCTCTCTCCACCTTCTGCGTCGATCCATTCACCTCGTTCTTCCCAGGAACGAGCTCCCATCTCTCCTCCACCGTCGCTTCGCTGGAGAGCTACGCCACGCTCCCCCAGTCATCTATTTCGCATTTTAACAGGTCGAGGCACTTTGCCCTCGACCCAGTGGTTCCTCTATGCAGGGAAAGCGCCTAAAATCTCATCTGGAGGTCGACTCGAAGAGGAACAACAACTCCAGGTCTTCAAGCTTCGCCAGGCCATCCTCCTCGGTCTTGGCCTCATCGGAGCACCCCAATAGCTGTGGATCGTCGCCATCAACCTTTTCCCCATCAGAGCAGCTCGTAAGGATGCCCCTGCTGTGTTTATCGGTCGATAGAAGCTCGCCGGCAACGAGTTCTTCGATGTTGTTCTAGGAGTTGTCCCAGCCGTCCGATCAGGATCTCCTCCAGTTCTATTCTCCGCCGTTCATTATTCGGGGACCCTCGATCATTGGATCCATCTGAGGATCATCTCTCAGTCGTCCATCATCGAAGAGGCATCCGAGGATCTCAGTCGTCCGATCGTTAGTGGGATGCCCTCGACCGTTGGATATCTAGTAATAAAGGGTAAATTTGCACTTAGGCCCTTTCTTCTTTAGCATTTACTTGTTAGTCCTGTAAATATTTTTAGCAGTTCTTTTATTTTGGACAATTTGCATTTAGGACCTTGTGTTTTTAATATTTGCATTTCAATCCTTCCTCAGTGTAGCATGTAGAGTGACACATGACCCCCTGGGTTATTTGCATTACAGGCCTCAGACTTTATTGTTGTTCTTGAATGATTTTTTATTATTCATAATTGCATTTATACCATTGAGTGCCTGCTTAACGAGGTGTTCACGTGTGAACATGGATGTTTTGCAACTTTAGCCCTGAACAGTTTACACGTGTTATATTTTGGCTTGAAACTTTTCACTATTTGCACATAGGTCCTTGTTTGTGCCTTTTGTTTTTAATCAAATAATTATTAAATTAGCTCCAAAAAGTCTACAAAAATTATACATAGCTCATGCTGCTGTGTAGTATTTATAGTAATTTTTGTGACCTCGTTTAATTTTATTTTATATTTTGTAAAATTCGAAAATCCTAAAAAGTGTCTCTGTATGGAAAATCAACTAAAAAATAAAAATGTCTTTAAAAATTCCAAAGAAATTATTGATTGCTTGTTTTGTCTTGCTTTAGCTTCTTTGTGATTTTTGTTGCAGTTCCTTTTATAAAACCCATAAAAATTGAAAAAGACTAAAAATCTTATAAAAAAATTATTAAAAATTCATAAAAAAATAAAAAAATGTGTTTTCAGTTTCTATTGGTAGGTTTTACTTCACTTTCACATAAAAGTATTGCTCATATTTTATAGGCACTTTTAAATATTTTTAAAGTGCTTGTCAATATCGGGGCACATTGTTTGCATTCTTCTTCCTTCTTTTATTTTTAGAAAATTAAAAAAACGGAAAACACCAGAAATTTCCCAAAAACATCTGAATATTTCAAAAACATAAAAAAATTATTTTGCTTTTTTAGTCATTTTGGCCCTTTAAATAATTATTTGTGTGTTCCTTCTTTATCATTTCTTTATTTCTCTTATTATTTAAAGTCATAAAAAATTAAACAAAATTAAAAACCACCAAAAATACTTTTATTTCTTCGATTACCTGACTACTTCGTAGGTCTCATTCCGTGCTCTTTGTGTTCGACCCTTGTGGCTATACCAGGTTAAATAATTAGCAAAACCGCTTGTCTTAGTTTCTATGTTTGATTGATTTTGTTGGTGGTCTGATTTTTCTCGTTGATCCCGGTTCGAGTGGTTGAGGTCGCAACGACCTTTGATATTACTTAACCTTAGTTGCTCAGGCTGCTCATCAGTTTCCCATGTGGAATAATTTGTGAGATATGAGATCTCATCAGTATTGAAAATGAGAAAACTTCTTCCATATTAAAAGTGGACGGCCACATGGAGTCTCTCTCCATGTTGGTCGTCCCCCCTTTTTATGGAAGGAGGTTCTCCTCTTTTCCATATTATTCAATATGAATTGATTTATTTGAATCTAAATTTATTGAATTTTTTTGACATATTTTTTTTAAATTAATTTATTGTTGTTGCAAATTTTATGCAACAAAATCATGATCATTGATTTCAATTAGGAGTGCATCTCCACCATCCAACTTGTTATAAAAGAAAGGCTAACCCTACCTCTTTCTTTGATAACAATACACAAGTTAAAAGCAACAAATCTATCTCTCTTTCCTACTCATACACGTCCAAGAGCTTCTCTCTCAACCCTAGTGATCGTCCACTTGGTATATCATCATCGTCACGATGCCTTTGTGTTGCTAAATCGATTTCTCATGGATCTCCACATTCTTCGGTGCTCTATGTTTGTGAGGAAGGATACGGATTTTGTGATACAAAATCAGGAGGTTCCATGCTTGGATCTCAACTCCAACTGCGGAAAGTACATGTCTAATCCAGGCATCCGTATGTGCATCCTTCGTTGGATCGGATTTGAGACTAGAGGTCTCTTCATTTAGAGACTCGTCGATCGCAAATACGCTTCAAGGGGTAATCCTTTTACTCATTTGTGATCTCGATGAAATGATATGAGAAATATTCTTGTGTCTTGTGGTTTCTTCTTTGCGAAAAAATTATATTTCTGATGCCCCTTGAAACTTGTATGACTAGTTACTCTTGATTTCATGTGATGCGATCTTCAGGCTTTCGATATGTGTTAAGGCCTAAACCCTAACCTTCATAGAGGTATTTGGCATTCTCGTCTCTTTTTGTTTTTTAGCAGTAATAATATTTTTAATCAAGGATAAGCAGAAAAATATTGTCATTAACTTAAATAAGTAGCTAGCTTTCGCTTCATTATATATGATATTGTTATTATTATTTTTCACAATTGAAAAAGCCACCTAATCAATGGACTTCTGAACCTGTAAAAGGAGTAGAGAAATTCTATCGCGGTCATTGTATCAACCAGGTGAGTTTTAGCAAAAAAGATTAATTTTTAGTTAATCTTCTTATTTATTTTATTTATACTCCTAAACTTAAGTATATAGCGGTTAAGCACAAGAGTGTCGAACTCAGGGAGGCAAACTGTTGAAAACTAGGATTAAACGGTAGATAACTAATGCTTAACGAGTTTTCTAACTTTTATTTTATTTTTACGGATTTTTTCTGGATTGTTATTTATTTTTTTATGAATTTTATATTGTTTTAATGAATGTTAAGTAATTTGTGCTTTTTATATTATTTTATAAAATGTTTTATAACATTTATTTGGTTTTATTTTATTATTTTTATGTTGTAATTTTATTTTACGATTTTTATAAATGTTTAAGAAGTTTTTAGGATTTTTATGGGGTTTAGTATATTTTTAAGGTGAAAAGAAGAAGAAAATCTTTTTTTATTTTTATCTAAAAGTATATGAAATTATCTTCAAAACGGTATATTGTGCATTTTTAAGGGATTTTTATTTATTTAGTTATGATTTTTAGAAGTTCTTGTGGATTTTCTATTTTTTATTATTTTATTATTAAATTTTTATTTTTTTTGGTTTATTAAGTAAAATATAACAAAATATACTATAGGTTTTTTTAAAATTTTTTATGTTTTTATTAGATTTTTAGAGTTTGTTAGATTTTTTAGTGTTTTAATGATTTAGTTAATGCTAAAAATTAGTTTTTCAAAATATCATTTTATATTGTATATAGTATGAAATACGGTATTTTTTATGTATTTTAATTATCCAGAAAGATAGGGTTACATGTGATATATGCAGGGACTGGATTATTTCACGCAAATGTCCAAATACTTCACGTCATGGGCCATGTGAGCAGTTCGATCTGGTCCTATTTGAGATAGGCAGAATCTGGGGGTATTTCGCACAAAAATCATGAGATACACATGCGCTTCCACGTGGGGGAAGCATGATCTGGACCTGAATGCGAATGAAGAAAAGATCAGGTATGAAAGTACAATTCGCCCAAAAATATCTGATCACGTGCTTTGCACGTGATTTGCCTTATAAGCGATGAGGCGACAGCTTGTCGTGGTTGTGACACAAAGCATACATAGGATCTTCGAATCAAATTGTATCCAGAGGTTCTTGTATAACCTGGAGGTACGTGTTGTTCTTCCCCTTTCTTCTGAAGTCGACGGTAGATATTCGAAGATGCAGAGCCCAAGGCTTCAAGATCTGCTCGTGGCGAAGCTTGACTCCAGTCAGTTGCAGGTGGTGATGCCTTTGGATGATATTTGACAATAAAACTCTACCTCCAAGCAGCAGCGAAAATCGTCAGTGAAGCTTCATGTCGATCGAACCTTGTCCTTCGAGCAGCAGATCACGGCAATGCTGCTTCAAGTTCATCCCAAGTCACGGATCGAGGGAGAAGTTTCGTGTATTCATGCATTAGGTTTTTGTTCATGCAGTTCATTAATATCGTCTCAAGCATGACAGCTCGGACCGCAATAGAAAATAGAAGATAGTGAGCGAGAGACCTCCAGCGGTGGAGAATAGAGATCAAATGGCTATCGGTCACTGAATGTGAACGATCGTGAGGTAAAATGTGAGGTGAACGTAAAATGGCAAGATTTGAAGATGGATGCGAAGATGATTAGATCGAATGTGAGGTGGAGGATCAAATCTCAAATCCTGAACGGATTTGAGTTGAACATGTCATGGAAGGAGAGGATGAAAAAAATGGTATAATATCGAGATGAGATGGGGTCAGCTGTGGTTTTGTGTTGAACCTGGAAAGTGAAAATGGAGGTTCCGATCCGCCTGTGGAGGAGCTACGATGAAGATTCCCTGGTTGCGGCTGATGAGCCAAAAAACCGAGAGACTAAGGGAGATAAGTATCAAGGGTCATAGCGACCTCAATCCCTCGAGTCGGACTCAACAATAAACCAAGACCACCAAATCAAAGAAATCAATCAATAAAGTCGAATAGCGGTCTCGCTATTTTATTTAACCTGGTATAGCGACCAGGGTCGAACTCAAGGAGCACGGATTGGCTAAGTAGTCAGAAATTCAAATGAAAAGAAGAAAATATTTTTAGTGGTTTTTATGGGTTTTTAAATTTTTTTTGATTTTTAATTATGAAGAAAATATGAAACAAAGCTAAAAAGTCACAGTCAACCAATTATATATCAACACAAATCAAGTCAAAAAATTGAAATAAAAATATTTTTGGTTTTTATAATTTTTCAAGTGTTTTGATAATTTTCTCAGATTTTTATAATTTTTATTATAAAAATGAAATAAGATAGAAAATGGAAATCAATGTGCAGCCAGAATCTAAAGGCTAGAGAAAACTTTATGATAAACTACAAGTGAAAACTGAACTACAATAAAAGAAATTGCATTTTTTTGATTTTTTTTAGAATTTTTAATGATTTTTAGGAGTTTTTTTAGGGTTTTTCAATTTTTAGGGTTTTTGTAAATCCAAATGCAACAAAATTTGGACAGAAGCAAGAACACACAAAAACAAGCAGACCACAATTTTTTGGAATTTTTGGGGACTTTTTAATATTTTAGTTGGTTTTTAAATTGAAACAGTAGCGAAAATAGGGGTTTTTAAATTTTTTAAAATATAAAATCAAAACAAAAATGTCTCAAAAAATCACTGAAATTTTTATACAGTGGCAGGGCCACGTATCCAAATTTCACTAAATTTGGAGTTAATTTGCTATTTTATTCAACCAATAAAACATACACAACACACAGAGACCTAAGTGCAAAGAAAATAAGTTCCAATGGCTTAACTATTACACACACTAAAAATATAGGGTGCTCAATGCAATTTTCACATTAAATTCAGCACATGTTCAAATCCATCACGCACAATGGTATAAGTGCAAATATTGAAACTAAAACTTCAAAGCACAACATTCATTAAACTCGGGCCCCACACATGCAAATATCCCAGAAAATCACGTGACGAAGCACATGCAACACAAACAGAGGGATTAAAATGCAAAACCTAAAAGTCTGAGGTCCAAAGTGCAATTTATCCAAATTAAAAACAACTATGACACATAATTGCAGGATTGAAAAGTAAATGCTAAAACAGGAAGGGCCTAAGTGAAATTTACCCCTTTTATTAAAGATCCAACAGTTGAAGGAGGTCTACTCATGATCGGACGGTTGTGGGTGGCTGGTGCCCCCTTCAACGATCAACGCTATGGATCAGATCCTCAGATGGATCGAACAGCTACGAGATCCCCGCTGATGGATGGTGAAGATAAGACCTGGTGGAGAAGCTCGATCGAACGGTGAGGAGGACTCTGGATGAACAGGTCATCGGCGAACTCCTGAGGGCTCCTCCGTTGCTGCTCTGATGGGTGAATCGAAGCTCGCGGTCGTCCGTAGCTGATGGAGGTCTCCGATGAGGCCGGGAGCCACTGGAGTGCTCTGGCGACTAGGAAGACCTGGAGCTCCTGTTCTTCGATGGTTGGACCTCCAGGTGAGGTATGTTGGCCTTCAAACCTGCACAGGAAGCTCACTGGGTCGAGGGAAAATTGCCTCAACCTGTTAGCGGGCGAAGGGGGTGAACGTGTGGGGTGGAGCAGCGCTCTCCGGAGAGACGACGATGGAGGAGAGCAATATCCTGTTCTGAGATGAACCAGGGGGAGCGAAGGAGTGGAGAATGTGGAGAGGAGTCTCGCAATGGTGAAGGTGCGGTCGGAATGGGAAAGGGGTGATCGGAGCGTGCAGAAATAGCCGGTGAAGGTCGGCGGTCGGAAATCGAAAAATCGAAATTCAGACGAAGCTAAGGGCTAGATAAGCTACATGATGGACGAAGGTGTCTGTGCTGGAGGTTCTGGTCCTCCTGGGATCTTCGCCTCGATAGAGCGACGTCTCCAAAGGATCAGGCTCGTCGGTGGGCGGAGCATGGCGAGATGGGTCGCCGGACCTGGGCTAAGGGCTTCAAGCTCTCGCTGCAATACTCTCCTACGCTTGCTGTCACTCGAGGAGAAGAATGGAGGCCACTGGGGTCAAAGACAATGGCCAAAGCGTGAAATGGTGGCTGGGGTTCAAGCTTTATACAGTGAAGGGTCTGAGAAGATTGGAGTGGAGCATGCGGATCGAGGAGCGGACCCCTAGATGATATGGCGGGCGTGGATCACGGATCTGCCCTCGACAATCAGAACCTTGGGTTTGAGAAGATGGAGGTCTGATCGATTTGGGAATATTTCGAGAAATCGGGCAGAAATCGGATCCGGGTGCAAAGTGGTCCAGGGGGGAGAGTTGACCGGGGGTCAACAATCCCCCGTGGACCAATCAGAATTCAACATCCCAGATATTATTTATAAATTGATTTAAAAATAACCAATGATTTTATTTAAAATATTTATAAAATGGAAATTGTTTAATATTTTTCAAATTAATTTTTATTGATTTTTATTTATTTTTCGAAAAATAAATTAATGTATATACATGATATAATATTATATATAGGTATAAAATACCTATGTATTTTATATTTTATTTTTATTAGTTTATTTTTGTATAATTATCCCAATTTTATATTTTATTTATTTACAACATAAAATTTGGGATATAAAATAATTTTTATTTTATTTTTATTGTTTATTAACAAGAGTAAATAAATAGATGGATTATTGATATATACATGGTATGTACAAGGGTATGAGAGAGAAATGATTTTATTTTTATTTTATTTTATTTTTCTCATTTTTATTTTTTTAAAAATATGTACAATTTATGAGAAACTTCTATAAATTTTTATTTTATGAAAATAATATATATATACCAAGAAGGAAATGTGCTCAATGATGAATGACCCTATCTCTCTCGACTCATCTTATTTGGCTATCAGGCCCATATTGTACCCTCTCTTGGGTTAAGGTCACTCAATATTTATTCTAAATATTTCCCTCTTTTTTAGTTCTTTATTCTTTTATTTTTGCACAAAAACGTGCTAAATATTGATATTTACACAAAGCATGCATTTTGATAACTTATTATATTTACAAACATATACATGGTATTTTACCTAGATATCTAGCTAAAATAAAAGAATAAAGAGTGATGACCTGGGAGGCGGTTGGAGAACGATCGGTCGTTAATCGGTTGGGCGGCAGTTGATGGAAGAAGGCGGAGGAGGAAGAAGGTGAAAAGGGGAAGATGAAGGGCGTGCAGGAGAATAAAGAGGGGGAGGGAAAGAGAAAATGAAAGAATGAATAAAAATAAATTAATTAATTAACTAATTAATATTAATAAATAAATATTTAGTAATTAATAAATTAATAAATATTATATAATTAATAGCTTAATTAAGAGATTAAAATAAATAAATAACATAAATATATAATTAAGTAATTATTTAAATTAGTAAATAATAATTAATTAATTAAATTTTATTTACTTAAATTAAATAATAAAATATAAATAAATTATATAAATATAATGTATAATATATATTAAATAATAATAATCTACGATACATTGTACAATATACCAATACAGACTTGCAAACTGTGTTTTCTTCGTATTTACTCCAATTAACGAAACATGGTGTCACTTTGTAGATAATTGAGTAATACGAATTTGAAGACCGAGTTTGCCTAATTCAGAGTTCATACGACCGAGATTTGAGTTCGGAAAATTTAGGTAGCGGCTTCGAGGTTTCAGGTTTTATTGGTATTTTAACTTTTTTAAATTTTTATATTTTTATACATTTTTAGAGTATTTTAAGAAAAAATTAAGTTAATCGGGTTTATGGTAAATTAATTAAAAATCCGGGAAGTTTTTATAAATAGTACATATATACAACGGGGCCAAACGTCAAAACTCACCAGTTTATTTGAATTTTTTATATATTTTTAATAAATAGTACTAAGTATAAAATAGATTTTAAAAGTGTTTGTTCCGTTTGGGGTTTTTTTATAAATAGTTATGAACCTTAGAAGTCAGCTTTTGTGGCTTTTTTGAGCCATTACGGTTAATTATTTTTGTGACGATATATTTTTCTGATATTTTTATAAAATAATATATATTTTTATGAATAACTTTTAGAAAAGAAGTGATTTGATTTGGAATTGTCTTGATGATAAATAAAATATGTGAAATATCAACAATGTAATAAATGAATGATTTATATTTTTGGTATTGATTTTCTTGATATTTTTATAAGTTGGGATCCTTATCTCCCTCTATTTATTTATTTTATCAACCAAGTCAATACTGACCTGGTCTCGGGGTTAGGATCAGTCTGTATATTTCATATTTACAACCTTCTTTTCTTTTATTTTTCTATTTATCTTTATTCTTTTATTTTGGTTAAAATAAGTGTTAATTATATAATATTAATATTTGTAGTTAGAATGTTAATTATATGATATTAGTGATTATTTACATGTATTTTACCAAATATTTTAGCTAAAATGAAAGAATAAAGGCGATGAATCGTGGATTCATGAATAATGTAAATTGTACTGAGTGTAATTTTAAATTATGGATACGTTGGAATGATATGATTGGTAGTTACAACAAAATGACTTTAAGAAAAACAAACATAAGTCAAACTCTTGCTAGTGGGGTAAATATTATATCTTCAAGTATCAAGTCGTCCTAAAGATGATGGCAATGGTATTCCATTCCTATGTTTTTCATGCATTTCAACTATAATATTTTATCACATGCAGCAAGTGCCCTCAATTATGATCATTTCAAATATCGATGGTACTAAAAGAGTTGGAGGAAGATTTGTATAATGTTTCAATGACAAATAATTTCCACATCAGAGGAAGCAAATACTATAAATGCATTATGTGTTATGAAAGTTACAATCTGTAGATGCCACTGTCGCTTTTTCTTTATATGCTTCTCAAATATGATTTACTTTGGGAACAAATCTATTATAATGGGAATGCATGTGATATCATTATATTATGCTACATAATCTAGAACTATGAGCTATGCAATAATTTCATGTTATCATACTCTATGGAAAGGGTGCTAAATGAGGTAAATATATCTATTGTTACATTTTGAGTTTTTACTAAGTGTTTGGAAGCTCGATAATTTATCGGAGATTTGTTAATGAAATTGATTATTTACTAAGGGGGTAGATGCATTATTATCAATCGTATGACCATTATTCTTCAAAGATCTGAGGGATTCAATCTTCTAATATTCTTCGAGATGCATAAAGAAAAAATGTGAGGGATGAAGATTAATAAGTTAAAAGCATATAGTTGAATTTATCTAAAGATAATAAAGCTCACATAAATTTATAAATCTTATCAAAATTTATAGAAATAATACGGAATACCGCACTGCAACGTTCTTAAACAAAACATGGCTTATAAATAAGAAAAGACCCATTTATGGTTGATGTTGTGGAATAAGAGTGTTTTCTAAAATTTGAATAATTTTTTATACGCATTTTGGTAGACCATGTACGTTTTCTTTAAGCAATGCTCACGAAGATTAGACATGTTGCAATTGGAAACTTTCCACTAGTAAGAAAAATTGAAGTTTACTTTCTTTCTTTTTCTCCAAAGTAATTTTGCCAAGAGTAAACTTTCCACTTGTAAGAAAAACGAGAGTTTACTTTCTTTCTTTCTTTAAATTTTACCTACAAAGAAACATTACCCTGATTTGGTATTCTAACTAATTTTCTCAAAATGCAACTTTTTCTAGAATTGATACTGTAATTATTTTTTCTGAAATTGTAATATATACATGAAAAAAATACCATAAAGAATTGGTCGACAATTTTGAACAATGTCACCCAATAAATACTCTAATTAAATTTTCCAAAATGTTAAATTTCTCTAAAATATGTATTATATTTTTTCAAAAGTTTAATATATATGAAAAAGGATCATTAAAGAATTGGTAAAATATATATATTGACTTGCAGATATTTAGTTTTAATTTTGTTAGTATCTCTTCTCATTCCTAGAACTAAAAGGAAAATATCAAATTGTCTAAACCTTCTCAAATTGTCTGAACCTTGTTATGATACACCTAAATTCACTTCCATCTCCCCCAATCTACCCTAGACCGATCGATAACCTAGTTGGCATATCGACTAGCTTCGATCTTGTTGTGCTCATCTTTGGAGATCAGTGCTTTGTGTGCATTGCATTAGGTCAACTCCTTCCTACTTAGGATATGATTTTCTTTGATTTAAATTTGACAATCCTTTCTGACAAGAAAAAGATCGTGTTTGTTGAGATCAATAGCTTAATCTCATGACCCCATTCGACCTCCGATGATCAAATGTTCTACATTACTTCCTAAGATTTAATCTACAGAGGATCTCCATTTTCTAGTAGCCTTTGTCTTGGCAAATGTTTGAATTTTAATTATAGATTGATTTATCTCTTTCTTTTATAAGTTGCTAATATGTTGATCAGTTGCTCATTCATCCATTAGAAGAAAGAGTATTATTGTAATTTTTTTGGAGGTGTCCTTTTAGAAAATTGTTCTACGTTACAAAATTGTGGCAGAAATGTATATTTTGTTTATTTTAATTTTGTTATTTTCCTAAAAAACTCTATAACTTCCTATTATTTCTTTTTATGCAGGAAGTTTAGATTAACTTGTAATCATTTCCAAAAGTGAAACTTGCATTTTGTAGATAATTCTAGTTAGAAACGTTACTTTTTGCAAAATCTATACATTTATTAAATTATTTTCAAAATAATTAAAATACTAGAAATACTAATTAAATAGCATTGGTTGTCTATGCTAATATTTTCAGAAAAATAACTTAACATACTTTACTAGTATTATATAATTTAATTTTAATTTAACCAAGTATTAATATCTATAATATTTTAAAATTCAATTTAAAAACTACATTCTATACATTTATCAATTAATAAAAATAACAAAAAATATATATAGTACATTATATATAATAATTAAAAGTACCACAAAAATATATATAGTCTTTTAGTACCTTGAGTTGTTTTTAGAATTTATTACCTATAAATATAATGTAAAAGATATACTAAAAATACATAAATATTATAAATACCATTGAATTTAATATTGGATATTATTTGATTTTACAAAAATTTTGAATATTTTTTTTGAACTTCACACATCTTTATACTTATTTACAATAGAACATATAAATTCATCTAAAAATAATAACCAAATACAAATAATAAAGGTTTACATAAAGGTAGTAAAATAATATAGAATATTTATATAGTCTTCATTTGAATTTTCATAAAGTTCTCTGTGAATATTATAATTGAGAATCTTAAATATAATATAAGCATTAAAACTCTTAATAAAAGTAATAAAATGAAATGATTATAAAGGACTAAAAAACGAATATTAATGCAAAAGCATTAAAAGGAATGAAAATCCAACCCCCTCTACAGATAGCTCATTACAAATCTATACATATACTAAAGTCCGGTTCTTCACAACTTTGTCCCTCCATACTACACATGGCACATCCTCTGCTCTTTTGTATTTCTTTCCCCATCTGAAATAGCCAACAACGTGCGTTTTCCACCGGACACATGGCATTAGCACACCCGGTGCTCTCTCACATCCCTGAGTGCCACACTCCCGCTCTCTCGCACTTCCCTATACTCTCAGCTGCTCTCCCTGTTGGAAAAGCGAGCCCACGGCGAGCCATTATGCAATAAATGTAATTGCATATATCATTCCCTGATCTGAAATGAAGAATGAATAATTTGTATAATAGGTCCCTTAGTACAATTAGGTTAAGTACCATGGCCATCTTAATAATCATACAGCTGTTGATTCAACTATTGAATCATAGAGGCTGGTGCTTGGATGAATATCTAAAGAGTTAGATTGAGGACTCATCAAGCACCGTCAAATGATTATTAAGAGATGTCTCCAGCCTGAGTAGGAGATGGCAATCCTATCTCTGAAGGCTGATATCTGACCGACCTCTTGATGCAGGTCCTCTGCATAGGAATAGAGATTCGGAGGTGTCAGATTAGTTAGGTCAAAGAGTTGACTTAACGAGATCGAGATAACCAAAGTCCTATATCATATGCTGTCATGATATAGGCACGCATCCTCTGACCGGAGACAGATGTGTTACTATATGTCTGAGTGTGTACATTTGGCAGACCAATAGGTTGATGACCTAATCAAGGTCTATACACCGGCGCGCTGGTGTGCATATAAGGGCATATGAGTAATACGATCTCTCAAAGGGATTATACAGGCTCAGTTACTGAACCGGAAGACATGAGCTCACTCATGAGATATTGGGATGAATCAAATTCCATGCGCATGGTCGTCTCGCTTTGGAAGCTTGACTAAATTTGTAGGTTTGATATATACTTAGTATATGATCAAGACCTAGGTATGATATACACTTTTGGAAAGTGTATGATCGATACCAACTCCCAATGATCGAATGAGAAACTTACTGATAAAACCATGAAGTAGACAGTATAAAGTTGATCCGATACTTCGGGTTTAGTCTGAGTCTTCCAGTATGCAGGATGTACAGGTATTGGGAATACCTGAGGGTGATTTGATCATAAACGATTGTATAACCATGACGCTTCCATTCCTAGGGAGTGATGAAACAGGGTCTGGATTTTAGTGACTCCTCTCAGTAGAGAAGTGATCTGATCTTGGTCCAAGTGTTGGACATTGATCTGAATGTGATTCAGATACAATGAGAAGATTAGATTTACGGTCTTGATTTAATCAAGCATCTATGAGAGGCCCGCGATCTGGATTTGAGATATGATCTCAATATCCATGTCACTATACGTGGAGCAATACAATCGCCCTGTCCTTATCTCCAAGTATCTGCGGAAAGATTGCATTATTCTTGAAGGGTCAAGAATAATTCCATAAGATCTAAGCAATGAAGAAATAATGATTATTTAATCATCTTGATGTGTGAAGAAATTATCCAATTTAATTAAATGTAATTTAATTAATGTGTATAAGAATAATGTGGATAGAAATATCCAATTATTCATAATATATTATAAATGTGATTTATAATGTATTAGAGAGAGCTAATTATAATTTATATGTGTTGATTAATTATTATGTGTATTGGACACACATTGTGTAATTAATTAACAATATGAATTATATGTTGTTTTGGGTTGTGAATATGATTCACAATTTTTTCCATGGCAAGAATGCAATATTCTCAAAGATAATTGTGAATTATTTTTTGGAGAATAAAAACCCAATAAATTTTTTGCAAATAAATAAGAGAGATTCCAAGGAGATATGCAATCTCATGGATTTCCATGAGATTGCAATCTTCATGCAATCTCAAGGGGCGGCACATCATTCCTATAAGGAATGTGTGGCCGTCCACTTGGAAGGTACATGGAGATAAAATCTCCATGTATCTTCTCTCCTTATTTGTTGGGTTGATTTAGGAATAAATTATATTTGATTTTGTCAAATATATTTTGACCTAAATTTGTTGCTTTTGACAACAACAATCTTGGCCATTGGATTGACACAAATCAATCTCACCCATTGATTTTATGTGTCCCATGGATTGAGATCCATGGATCCCAAAACCCTATAAATAGAGAGGCATACTATGCTCTCTAAGGACTTGCAATATTGGAGCTCTCTCTCTCCCTCATTTCTTCATACACGCCAGCCCTCTCTCCCTCTCTTGTTGGTGGCCGTCCACCATACCCTAGAGAAGGGAATCGTCGTCGCCATCGCCACCGCGCTGCCGCTTCGACGTTCTTCGGTTTCTCCATCTTCTTGGTGTGCTACGCTCACGAAGGAGACGCACGAGATCAGGAGCAACCACGCTTGGATCATCTTCTTGGATTGCGAGGACAACGCAGTTCATCCCCACGCTCGCAAGCGGTCTCGCCGACGATCGGACTTGAGACATGAGGTCTCTTTCTTTAGAGACTTGATCAACCACGCTTCAAGAGGTATTGCATTATACTTGTTGTGGTTATAGATGAAACGATCTGAGAATGGTTCTTGGATCATGTGGTTTCATCGAATAAATTTTTTTTAAATTCCGTTGCACCGAACAACTAGTACGACTAGTCGTTCTTCGTCATATTCGATACGACGATCACGCTTCCGTGATGCGCTTAAGGATAATCCCATATCCTTCAAGTGGTATCAGAGCCTTAGGTCGACGGTTTCGAATATGATTCGAAAAACCGAGGATGACTTGGGTTCGTTAAGGTCGCGAAAGTTTTTATCGCATTTGATTTCGCAGATCTGTTTAGTAAATTAATTCGACACTGTTTAAATTGTTTAAATACGAATTTAATACTTGGATTTTGTTCCTCATTAAATAAGGAAACCATAGGATCTGAGTTTACGTAAATCGGATTTCGTATGCTCTAGATATGGTTGTTTTAATGAACATGTATACACTGTTGCGGGAACTGTAGATCTGAACGTGATTAAAATGTTAATTACTGTTTAGACTTGCCTCGAAATGCGTGTAACATCACTTGAGTTCTGTCCTAAATCAAATTAGCAATCTATGAAAATTGATTTTGTCTAATTTGGATTTAATATGATTGAGATATGCTAATTTTAGTATGTAGGGGTCACTGCTGAAATTACAGTCCTAATCTAGAACCAAGTGATTGTCAATTAGTGAAATTAATTGTTAATTTCGTGAAATAATCATGAAAAATATTTGTGAAATATTTGAAGATGATTATTTACATAATTGACTTGGCCTCAACCAATTAATTGATTAGAGATTTGATCTAAATCTTAATTGGAAACGCATTCATCAAACTTGATGTTTGATTGGTGATTGTCATTTAATCATTTAGTGAAATTAAATTGTTTAATTTCCTAGAATAATTGTGCATAAATATTTGTGAAATATTTGATGATAATTATTCCCTTAAATGACATTGCCTTAACCAATAATTGATTAAGATGTGATCTAAATCATAATTGGAAACCACAATCTTTCAAACTTGATGCTTGAATAGGATTTGGGAATTTGTCTAGCAAATTTCCTTATAATCAAAAAATATTTTGATTGTTACTATATGGTACAATTTCGGTTGAAGAACCGATGATCATCTCAAGTACAAATTAATCAATTTGGCATTATCCTTTCCCGAGGCGGATATGGTGCCTAGTCGGAGAGCATTGGGGTTGCGGGTTGCAACGTATGTGGTCCGTCCCACTCTCGTCGGTACTGGCCATGACAGCAGGTAGGGCCGGGATAATGTCCGAGGGATTAAGATGTATTTTTCTAATTATTAAAATTCGAATTAATACGTATTTTGAGATATTACCATATATGTATTCAAGTAAAATAATCAAGTTTGATTGATTGAATTGGATTGATAATTAATTTAATATGATTAAATTGATTATGTCCAATTGAAATATTCTAATATGATTAGAGCTAATAATTCCCTTGGAAGAATTAATTATGTGAATGTGATTCACGATAATTAATTAAAATTTGAATATGATATGGAGGATCACATAAGTGACATCCATGGTCTCCCGTCAAGGCGGAGGGTTCCGTCGCCAGGGATTGCATGTGGGAGACGCCTGTCCGAAGTGACAGCTCCTGTATGCAAACGCATCTGGATCGGGCTCGTCGCTTCTCGAAAGAGTAAGGGCGTATGCGTAGTGACCCCAGTATCGGGTCCTCATATTATTGGGGCGATATTGGATTGCGCATAGCGAGTTGTATTCCTGTTGACGGTTGGTTCAATTAATGACGGGTCAACATCGCCTTAGGGGTGGTGGGCCCGGGTGTTAAAGACCGAATTGGGAGATGCAAGTTGGACTTGCAAGGCGGAATGTGTTCCCGCTTCTTTTTATCCGAGTTGTAGGTTCTCATATTATTGGGATGCAACAAAGATAAGGAAGGAGATCCCAGATCTTGCTTGAGATATAATGGTAAGTATATCTCTTACATTGAAAGTGATTAAGGGAATGAACTTTCAATGTTGACATGGCAAGACAACTTTGATATAAAAATTCCTAAATCAAAGTAAAATATGTATATATAAATACATACATCTATGCAAATTTCTTATTTCAGATAATCCTTCATGAAAACCCACTCAATGAAATACTCAATAGTAACCAGTGAAATATCTTGGAATGGACTCATGACCCAGATATTATACTTGCAATTGAACACATAATGTATGTGGTTGCAATATGCAAGTCTCCTCATACTAATGAGGAATGACAATTAAATAGATAATAGGACTACAACCCTAGGGTTTGTATGTCTCTATAGTCTTGATCTCATTGGATGTACTTTGGAAGTAACATGTCGATGATGATCGCAATTGTCAAATAATCCTTATAAAATCAATGAAGATATTTTGGCAGACATATATGTGCTCTTGACATTTAATCATGAGTGACATGGTTCTCTGCATCATGCAGAATGGTAGCTCTATAAGAGATGATGTATTCAATTGTTTGAGTACCTACCTGAACCTATGTTTTATGAGTTTAGATGGATGTAGATGATGAGTGTCATTATTCTACTGTCTATACTCTAGTCATTCATGAAGCTTCATAGTATTCATATTGTGTGAATTTAATGAAGCATAAATAAATGTTAAATACTCTTATTTTGAATTCTTTTGAATTTATTGTAAGAGATCCTTAATCTTAAGCAATGGTTGCTTATAGATAAAGGGAGCGCAATGGAAGCATGGGTTGGACCCAAGAAAGAAGGAAAGTCAAAGAGTTGACTGGACTTCTGTGACTTCCATGTGGCATCCAAAGAGTTGGATGAATGCCAATATTGTAATAAGTTGATGTGTTGATAGTATGACTATCAAGTCTGTCTAGAATCCTTAGAAAAGGACTCGGATGGAGCATCAGAATAATCTACATAAATCATTGATATTGACTTAATTATTGAATAAGATAAAGTCAAATAATTGTATCTCAATCTTCTGATGACATTTGCAATGGGTTGCATATGTTTTAGAAGACTAGAAAATTTGATCTTAAGGTTTATAGTTGTCCACATGAATATTGATGCAATTGTTGCAACAATCTCTGTTGGATTAATAGACTTGTTAATTTCAGTGGGAGATCCCTTAGTCGTAGAGAATGTCTCTATAACCTAGATATAAGAATACACTCGTTGTTTTTTTCTAAATGTTGGAGATAAACATGAATTCTGAGATAGAACTATCATAAAGAGTTATGATGGAAATGTTTCAGATAGTAATCTAAAATCTAGTGGACTCCACATAAATTAGAAAAATTAATGAATGGTTCATTAACATTTCTGAATACTGAAATTAAATCTTAAGATCAATAGGAGGATGAAGATCATTTGACAATGATCTAGCATCAAGCCTTGGACATTTGTCTATTGATTTGATCAATAGAATAGTAAGAGATGAAACTTTAGAATGTCTAAAACTTCAAAACTTATATACTTATGAATATTGTCCAATACATCCTTCTTCGGGAATGGTGTAAGATGCCAAGGTATTCAGGATCTCATACATATTGATGTATGTGGATCATCTATATCATAGTAAACATTATGGATATGTGATATCTATTGATGATTGTATGATATGAGATTTCTTCTCTTCACCTAAGAAACCTTTGAAATGTTCAAAGATTTCATTAATTTTGGTTTAGAACCAAAGTTTGAAGGAAGATAAAATGAATTTGATCTAATCTAGGTAGCAAGTACCTACTAGATAAATTCGAAGAATACCTTATAGAGATATGAATATCATTTCTATCTCAATCCTCCTAATACACCTTAACTCAAAAGAGTTATAGGTAGATACAATTGGATCATGTGTGACATGATCTTATCAATGTTGAATTTTAGCATAATTATCCCTTAGTTTCCAGGTATATATGTGTAGTAGAGACTACAATGTATATCCTTAATAAGGTTCCATGTATGTTGGAATCTAGCACTTGAGAGTGTTGCTTCATTAGGAAAATAAAGGATGGTATTGGATACCTACTTTATGACCTTGAGATTCTTAAAATATCTCATCTCCGAGAATGTGATTCTTAGAGGTTGAGACTCTTGAGAATCAAGATGATAATGAAGTGCAGGAACTCATTTATAATGAGACTCCTGAAATTGGAAACTAAAAGGACAATTAAAGATGAAACATTAATACCTCTTCAAATAAGTTTGAGGATGGATTCCATGTGTTAGAGAAATCTGACAATGATCGAACTTCATGTGATGAAGCTTCTGAAGATCATAGCATGGATAGATGGATAGCAATAAAAGTCTAATGTAGACTTCATATACAAGTGTTGTATATGGACCCTCGAGGATCCACCTATATGGGTAAGACCTGTAAAGGTGTAAATGGATCTTCAAGAGACAGGGAACCTGATGAGAAGGTAGAGATCTTCAAAGCACGGTTCGTAGCCATAAGCTACACACTGGAAGAGAAGACATTGCTTGCAATGAGACTTGCTCTTCGGTGACCATGCTTAAAACCATCAGAATATTGCTAACCTTAGCTACATAACTTGACTATTGCATCTTCAAGATGTAAGTCAATATTGCATTCCTCTACGAATGCCTCTTTGAGGATATTCATATGAAGTAGCCCCAGGGCTTCATGGTTGAGGAAAGCAAGGTGTGCAAGCTAAGGAATCCATCTATGGACTCAAATAAGCTTCTTGAAGTTGGATCATAAGATTTGATGAAATTATAAATGTTATGATTTCAGATAGAATCTTGATGAACCATATGAAACTTAGTGGGAGTGCTTTTGTGTTCATCGTGCTAAATGTAGATTATATCGTAATCATTTAAAAATGATATAAGGATAATAATTAGTGTTTTATAATCTGGTTGTTCCATAACTTGAAATATGATTTCAAAGATGCCTCTCAGATCTTAGTTCTGAAGTAGTTCGGAAGCAAAGAGAAGAGGATAATGGGACTGTCACATTTATAGTACATCTTGGGCATATTCCATTTTATGGAAAATTCCAGTAATGGCTTCCATCCCTTAAGATATGGTACTGACCTATCTAAAGGGATAGCACCTCAAAGAGTTGAGGAAGTGAATGCTAGAACTACTTGCCTTTGGGCATCAGTTCTGAGAAGCCGGATGTATGCTAGAGGTGTACAAAAAAAACAGATGGCTGCCATGCAGTGTGAGTAGTAAACTGTTACTAGTCCTACTATGGAAATAAAACACTTGGTTGCAGTAACAACAAAATCTTCATAGATGACAAGATTTTTTGAGATAGTGATCTCAAAGTCTTATCTTCAAAAGTTTAAGACTTTATAGATAGTGATCTAAAAGGTCTTAACTAAAGATACCTTAGGAGATAGAGATCTCCAGAAATAAGGATATTCTTATAAGGATTATGGAAATACTGGTTATGATAATTGTTAAGCTGTAGTGTCAAGGACACTATAACTAACAAGATTGAGTATTAGTTGCATAAGATGCAACATTCGCATTGGATGCGAGCACTGCTACTGGGGATATGCAAGTGCCGTAAAAGGACTTGGCGTAGTCTCACGGGAACAGAGTGACTGATCAGCTTACCTAGCTATTTTCTAAATAGCCTATGATTGTCACATGAGTGTGAGTTTAAATGATTAGCCCATTAATGGCTCTTTGGGCTAGTGGGAGATTGTTGGAAATGCGAGCCCACGACGAGCCATTATGCAATAAATGTTATTGCATATATCATTCCATGATCTGAAATGAAGAATGAATAATTTGTATAATAGGTCCCTTAGTACAATTAGGGTTATGTACCATGGCCATCTTAATAATCATACAGCTGTTGATTCAACTATTGAATCATAGAGGATGGCTTGGATGAATATCTAAAGAGTTAGATTGAGGACTCATCAAGCACCGTCAAATGATTATTAAGAGATGATCTCTAGCCTGAGTAGGAGATGGCAATCCTATCTCTGAAGGCTGATATCTGACCGACCTCTTGATGCAGGTCCTCTGCATAGGAATAGAGATTCGGAGGTGTCAGATTAGTTAGGTCAAAGAGTTGACTTAACGAGATCGAGATAACCAAAGTCCTATATCATATGCTGTCATGATATAGGCACGCATCCTCTGACCGGAGACAGATGTGTTACTATATGTCTGAGTGTGTACATTTGGCAGATCAATAGGTTGATGACCTAATCAAGGTCTATACACCGGCGCGCTGGTGTGCATATAAGGGCATATGAGTAATACGATCTCTCAAAGGGATCATACAGGTTCAGTTACTGAACCGGAAGACATGAGCTCACTCATGAGATATTGGGATGAATCAAATTCCATGCGCATGGTCGTCTCGCTTTGGAAGCTTGACTGAATTTGTAGGTTTGATATATACTTTTAGTATATGATCAAGACCTAGGTATGATATACACTTTTGGAAAGTGTATGATCGATACCAACTCCCAATGATCGAATGAGAAACTTACTGATAAAACCATGAAGTAGACAGTATAAAGTTGATCCGATACTTCGGGTTTAATCTGAGTCTTCCAGTATGCAGGATGTACAGGTATTGGGAATACTTGAGGGTGATTTGATCATAAACGATTGTATAACCATGACGCTTCCATTCCTAGGGAGTGATGAAACGGGTCTGGATTTTAGTGACTCCTCTCAGTAGAGAAGTGATCTGATCTTGGTCCAAGTGTTGGACATTGATCTGAATGTGATTCAGATACAATGAGAAGATTAGATTTACGGTCTTGATTTAATCAAGCATCTATGAGAGGCCCGCGATCTGGATTTGAGATATGATCTCAATATCCATGTCACTATACGTGGAACAATACAATCGCCCTGTCCTTATCTCCAAGTATCTGCGGAGAGATTGCATTATTCTTGAAGGGTTCAAGAATAATTCCATAAGATCTAAGCAATGAAGAAATAATGATTAAATGTGATTTAATCATCTTGATGTGTGAAGAAATTATCCAATTTAATTAAATGTAATTTAATTATGGGGATAAGAATAATGTGGATAGAAATATCCAATTATTCATAATATATTATAAATGTGATTTATAATGTATTAGAGAGAGCTAATTATAATTTATATGTGTTGATTAATTATTATGTGTATTGGACACACATTGTGTAATTAATTAACAATATGAATTATATGTTGTTTTGGGTTGTGAATATGATTCACAATTTTTTCCATGGCAAGAATGCAATATTCTCAAAGATAATTGTGAATTATATTTTGGAGAATAAAACCCAATAAATTTTTTGCAAATAAATAAGAGAGATTCCAAGGAGATATGCAATCTCATGGAAATATATGCAATCTCATGGATTTCCATGAGATTGCAATCTTCATGCAATCTCAAGGGGTGGCACATCATTCCTATAAGGAATGTGTGGCCGTCCACTTGGAAGGTACATGGAGATAAAATCTCCATGTATCTTCTCTCCTTATTTGTTGGGTTGATTTAGGAATAAATTATATTTGATTTTGTCAAATATATTTTGACCTAAATTTGTTGCTTTTGACAACAACAATCTTGGCCATTGGATTGACACAAATCAATCTCACCCATTGATTTTATGTGTCCCATGGATTGAGATCCATGGATCCCAAAACCCTATAAATAGAGAGGCATACTATGCTCTCTAAGGACTTGCAATATGGAGCTCTCTCTCGCCCTCATTTCTTCATACACGCCAGCCCTCTCTCCCTCTCTTGTTGGTGGCCGTCCACCATACCCTAGAGAAGGGAATCGTCGTCGCCATCGCCACCGCGCTGCCGCTTGGACGTTCTTCGGTTTCTCCGTCTTCTTGGTGTGCTACGCTCACGAAGGAGACGTTTGATCTCGTGCGACGAGATCAGGAGCAACCACGCTTGGATCATCTTCTTGGATTGCGAGGACAACGCGGTTCATCCCCGCGCTCGCAAGCGGTCTCGCCGACGATCGGACTTGAGACAGGAGGTCTCTTTCTTTAGAAACTTGATCAACCACGCTTCAAGAGGTATTGCATTATACTTGTTGTGGTTACAGATGAAACGATCTGAGAATGGTTCTTGGATCATGTGGTTTCATCGAATAAAATTTTTTAAATTCCGCTGCACCGAACAACTAGTACGACTAGTCGTTCTTCGTCGTATTCGATACGACGATCACGCTTCCGTGATGCGCTTAAGGATAATCCCATATCCTTCACTCCCCTCTCCATAAGAAAAAGCTCATCCTCTCTCTATCCATATCAAAAAATAATCACATCTCTCTCCATCCGTAACGGGGAGATCAGAAGACGAAGTAACAGGAAAATTACATGAATTGAAACCTTCCCTATCCGTCATCCTCTATGTATATAATTAGGCTAAATGGTAAAAAAACCAGGAAATGCAAACAATCACAAGGATGAAGGATCAAATACTCATTGTAATATATAAGGATCGTACTCTGAATTATTTTTATTTTGGTGATTATATATATTTGTGGAAGATTACCAAATACCTTAAAATGCATCTCATAAAATATGTGCTCTAACAATTGATTTGAATTTCTAGCGACGAAATTAATTATATAGTTATCATGTTGAACCTAATTGTGGTGTCTAATTCTAATATTTTTAATTTAATGTAATTTAAATCCATATTGTTTGTAAATATATCAATATATTTTCTCTTTGGTCACTTCTTCCTATTTTTTGTTTTTCTACATCTTATAAATTTCTCATTTTTTGAAAGAGTATAACATGAAAACATATTTTATTTCATTTCTTTCAATGTGTATATGCTGAAGGTTTAACTTTTTTCCAGATATTGTGCTAGAGGTTGCATTATTGGTTAATTTATTTTTTCTGATCATAGTATTACAAGTAGTAACATTTTAAAAACTTGGCATGGTTTATGCATATTAAAATCAAGATATAGTATAGATTCACTTTTATTATTTTCTTATAAAAATTAAAAAATAAGGTAAATATATTCATTTATATTGTTTAAAAACAGATTTCAAGTTGAGATGGTTTGGTAATTTCGATTTGTTAATAGAATTCATTTTTCAAATTCTAACACTAAAAAATAATATATTATCATTACCTGGATTTGTTAATTTTGAATTCACTAAAAAATAACTTTGAATTTACTACCGCTGCGAAGCACGGGAAGCAACCTAGTGCGTGCTATTAGGTGGGGATGAAGCCGGACCAGGCAAGCCCAGCTCGAAGGCCAGCCCGGCCTCTGATATTATGCCCAATTATTTTGTGGGCTGGGATCCGGGTTGTCTCCACCAATCCCGCCGACCCGACAAACGACCATCTTGGCTCGCGAGCCCGCCCCGAATAGACCTGAGTACGCATATGGAGTAGGCCAGACATAGAAATGAGATGAACAAAAGCCACGCACCTCCCAGGCTCCCCTCCCACGGTCTCACCACATGCAAGAAATCGGCGCTTCCCCACTCCCGACCCAAACCAAACCCTTCGGCCTTCCCCATTATTGCTCCATCCCTCGCCTAACCCACCACCGTCAGCCATTTCTCTGACGCCTAACCCACCGGCCACTCTGGACTCTGCCACGGTGCCTAACCCTCGGCCCTGCACTTCCACGCTACGCTACGGCTTCCTACTTCGTCCTAACCCACCATCCCAAGCCGCTACTACGCCCCATCGCGCGGCGCCTAACTGACCGGCCACCACTCCATCTCCGCCTGACCACCACGGCATAGGACGAGGCGAAGTCGACGATTCTCGTCGCCAGCGAGTCCATGACGACAGCATTGGCGCCCACCGCTCTCTACCACATCCTCATCGACAACGACGAACAGCGAGTCAACGACGAAGTATCCATTAGAGATCTCCTTTCTGTTATTTTAGATATATCATCAGTTGGTACGTACCACTCTCGATGGAAACATTGAGATGTGGGTGCAGCAATAGCGAAATCTATACCGGGAAAAAAAATAGATGTCTCGTGGCCGTCAATATTAAGATTTCTAATCAACTATAAAACAAAATTTCGGCCGGCCGGGCTCAGGCTTGGGCCGGAAAAAAAGAAAAACGTGCTCATCCTAATTAGCAGTTGGGACTCCCATCTCTTTAGGATTAGGATTGCACTCCTAGTAATATGACCCTAATCGAAAATCCGAGCAGTACCGAGCAGTCCTAAGATAGGATGGAAGTTTCTACAAGGCATATCTATCAGTGACGAATAAATAGACATTGATGTCAAAATTCTCAACAGACACATGTTGAAAACCAGAAACAGTCGTACTCATGATGATCAGCAATCTCCTTCCCTCCACCTTGGCGCGATGCTCTGCGATAAGAAGACCGCCCTCAGTTGCCCGAGGTGCGCTTCCCTGGACACCAAGTCTGGAGCCACGCCTGAAAGGCCGCAGGAACCCTAAGTATTTCTGTAATGCGTGCAGACGTTTCTGGATTCATGGAGGCTCGTATCGCGATCACAAGAAGCGCAAGCGCACTTCCCGTAAGCATGAGAACGCCGTTGGTGGATCTTCCGGTGCATGGAAGGATGCTGCAGTACTGAAGGAGGAAGGATGTGGGACGTTGGAGAGGTTCTTACAGTGGGCTGGCAAGGTATTGGACGAGCCTATGCGTCTAGATTACAGGGGTTGTCAGGATCATGAGGAGGCTTCGTGGCCTTGCCAAAGGAATTCCGATACCTGTTTCAAGAGATGTTGGATACTCCCTTTCGTCCTAATGGACAGTGGTGTTCTTAGCAGCCGAAGATTTTTGTTCTGTGATTTTTTTTACTTTTTTGGCAATCCACTTAGATCGTAATGAGGGTCTCATCTTGATGTTTCAACGCTTCAGATTTGTGGGCAAAGTTTTTGTTCTTGCATGGATCCTTTAGGACCCCATCGATCAGAAGCTGCTGAACATTCTTTGACTTGTTTAAAAAGGAAGATCAATTTGTAAATTCTACAGAAATATATCTTGATAAAGGAAAGAGTTTGCCAAATGTGAGTTCTTAGATAAAGGATTTCCCTTCCTTTTCAATGACTAGAAAAACATTTGATAGGTTTGTCCATCCCTGCAAACAGGGACGGAGACCGGGGGCGGGAGGGGGCTTGGCCCCCCAAGTCCCCCAATTAAATCTTTGTATATATATATTATTATAATAGAATATAATTTATATGTGAAATAATTAACTATAGAAAATAATAAGTTGTATATAATGCCCCCCCCCATCTCCCATTTACAAGTAGTATAGATATAAATACATCTGTATCTAATACGACATCGTATCAATATCATACAAATTCCAACATCCGTATCCGCATCAGTTTTCAAATGGATACAAATATCGATATTACATTTATTATCAACAAAAATTATATCTAATCGATATATCCATATATGTAAGGGTTTAATGGGGCTGCTCCCTCAGGGTAGCCAACTGGTTGCCACTGCATCATTTTTCGACATTTGATTTTTTTGAAAATACCATCACGTATACTCATCACTATATCTCTCTAATATGTCATTCAAATTTCGTTAGAAAGAAAAACTCCTATGTCCTCCATCTAGAACAGGTCAATTATAGTAATTATAATACCGTTAAAATTACATGTTCTAGATGAAGGCATAAGAGTCTATATTTTTGATAAAATTTGAATGATATATTAGAAGGATATAATGATGAAAATACATGACGATATTTTTCAAAAAAACCAAATTTCATCGAAAAATGGGATGGAGACAACCAATTAGCCATCCAACATGACGATATCATTAAGATAATCATATAAAGTATAAAGACTAATATCATTCTACAAAAGATACCAACATGACGATATAAATGGTCAGTTATGGAAAAAACGTATAAGCATGGACGGATACAAGGGGGGCATGGAGGGGCACTTGCCCCCCCCCCAATTCTTAATATATAAAAATCCACTTATATGTATTAGTACAAAATATTTTAATCTTTTATTTTATATATTAATATTTATATCTTAATCTAAGAACAATGAAAAAAAGGAAGCATAAAATTAACAGACTTTTTTTACAATCACATAGAAATAAGGATAAATTAAATATAGATATAATTATTATCATATTTTTTATGTATTTTAAAATATGAATACGTAGGTATAAATATTGATGAAAACGGAAAATATATTATCATGTTCTTAGAAGCGGATAAATGAATATTTGTGTGAAGGAATAATTGTAGAAGAATATGATGAATTAGAAATAAGGTGAGATAAGGGATAAATACGTTTATTCTTCTTTCTTGTTCAGTTGATTTATGATGATAGACAAGTATGGATCCTTCTTTCTTGTTTAGGTGATTAAAGGGATGAGAAAAAGGATAAATATCATAGATAATAACATAATACATAATGTTTCATGGTGTGACCACATGACTAGGATTACTTTTCATGAAATAAAGTTCCTTTTATCTTTTATCCCAACGCTTCAAATAGATTAGCTTTACACACATGTATTGGATGGTTTACACAATAAACAAATGTATTAAATATATATAATTGGTAACAAATTATATCCAATAAGATGAAATAAATCATAGAATTTTGATATTTAAAAATATAATATAATAAAATGGACACATCAATATAGATAAAAATATTTGTGGATCTCAAAGTGATATCTACGTCCATACCCATTTTAAAATGAATACAGATAGGAATGTCAAAATCTATATAAAATGGATATAGTACCAAGTTCCATATAGAAATATCCTTATTTGGTTTCACCCTACATGAAATAAATGATTATACATAATTGATGTGACTCTCAAACTTCAATTAATTTTCCATCTTTGGAATGTGATGATTATCCTTAAAATATTCATTAACTAATCCATATATTAAAAATACAGATAACAACTTCATTACCTTGGAGTTAATTTATGAATACATATCACCACATAAGAAAAATATAAAAGTTCTTTAAATACAAAGAAAAAGGAAAATAGTTGTTTTTTGTATTTATGAAAACAAGTCTCTTTGGTATTTTCTAAGTATGAAGACCTCGTTACTCATACTAATTGGTACCATTTATCCATTTATTGACATGCTTTACCATTAATTTAAAATTCTTGTTATAAAGCTTATAGTTTTTGAGATCTAGGTATCAATAATTATAGAGATTCGACTTTCACATGTAAAATTCAAGTCACATATTAATATTCTTGAATTTGACTTACTTGAAGCAGTCAAGATTGTTGTTTATTTTCTAAATTACTTCGATGTGATTTTTAATCTTTATAAGATAGAGATGAAGATAAACAATAAATATAATATCATTTCAATTAGTTATTTTCTATTTTTTAAATCTATGAAAGTAAACATTAATGATTTTTAACAATTCGGATGTGCTAAATAATAACTTTTTAAGTAAGGAAATATCTAATTGAAATGAAATAAGATTAGCACTTTTATCTTGACATTTAGCTTTCTATTCATCAAATTTTTTATGGACTAAGATCAATAGATCTTGAAAGAATTTAGTAGTTTGTACTTGTTTTGTGTCTAGTAAACATGTCTTACCTCTTACAACAGAACAAAAGTTCCATTTAGTTGGTATTGTATTGCCTCATGTATATATACTTCTACAATTTTATAACTATTTTGTGCCCCTCCTTACATAATTTCTTAGCTCCGTCACTGCGTATAAGTAATTCCATATATATCTACATAATTATGGATGTCGATGTTGATAACAACGAATATGAATAATGTATTACCATATCTTGAAAATTATATATAAGATATAAAATCCACTTCAACGTTTACAATATCACAAGAAAAAAACTTTGACAAAAGAGAATTATTCAGTGAAAACTGTCGCTTATTTCTAATCATCTTGAATTGATATGTTAGGCACTCCACGAAAGTTACGTTGTTGTCCATATCCTCTTAAGGAGACCATAGTATTAGGAGATGTATTATATCTGAATTGAATGACTTATTATGATACAAAACTAATATATGTATTTATTTCCTAAAAACTATCAAATATATAAAAAGCATAAATGACTTTATTATTTTTAACTAAAAATAAATCTACAGCTATATATTAAAATAAATATACAAATACATGCACAAATATATGTGGACATCAAAGTGCATTTATTTATGTATCTATTGTAAAACATACACATATGCAATATTATATAAAACCGGTACATATATATCTCATGTAAGTTCCTACATTAGGAGTGATATAATATTACTTATTTAAAAATCTTAATTTAATGGTATAACTTAACATCATGTTATTGAAAGTGTTCTGATTAGAAGAATTTTGTAAGGATCTTTTTGTCAATACAATATTTGTTGGGATATTTATGTGAAATTATAAGTTTATAATGATATCTTTGTGAAATACACTTATAAACACATTTTAATAAGGGTTTTTTATCAGTTATGCCCTTCTGAGATATTCCAATATCAGTTATGCCCCTATCTTTTTGGTAATATCAGTTGTACCCCCTGACTTTTGTCATTCTATCACTTGTACCCCTCGGGTTAGTTTCCGTCCATCCCAAACGCAAACGGACGTTAACTTTAGGGACACATTAAGAATTAAATGAAAACAAATGAATTGAAAAGTCCGTGCATTGTTCATCTTCCTCCTCCCCCTCCTCTTCATCTTCCTTATCCCCCCGCCCCAGTCGTCTCCGCCTCTTCTCCCTCCGCCAGCTCAACTCCCACGCTGTCATCATCGTCCTCTCCGCCAGCGGCATGGTCGCCCTCGAGGATCTCTCCTTCTTTCTCTTCTCCCTCGCCTACGCCCTCTTCCTCCCCCCCCCCCCCCCCCCCCGCCCCCGCCGCCCTCCGGATACGACCCCGACCTCACCGATTCCCGCACCCTTACCATGTATGTCTCCGCAGGCGTCGTCGTCGGCCTGCTCCTCCCGATCGTGTACATCTTCCACGGGATCCTGGAGGGGGACATGGGGGATCAAAGCGGCGACCCCGCACGCATTCCTGCTGGCAGGACAGATGTTCACGGAGGGGGCGGCGGAGGCTGGGGCTCCTCAGCACCCGTGAGGGCCTTCGTGCCGATGTTCTACAACGCGAAGAGGCTGATCGCGATCTCGGAGTGGGTGCGGAGCGAGGTAGTGAAGGCGGAGGAGGAGGAGTACGGCAACGCGAGGAGGCTGCACATCGGGCGGGGGTTGGTGCTGCTGAATCTGGCCTTCTGGTCGGTGAACCTGTTCGGGATCTTGGTGCTGGTCGACCCCTGCCTCGTGTCGCCCTCACCCCCTACGCCTCCCCATCACCATTCCGCCCTCCTCCTCCACCTGTCTGGCTGAAACTGGAGTACTTCCACTTTTTGTTAAATTAAGATAAATTTTTAACTAATTGATTCATAAAAATTCATCAAAAAATCAATAAAATTCATCGTTTGATTCATAATGAATGATATATCCGTGAAAATGCAGAAATTTTAGAGATTTGATGGATGCATGAAGGTGTCACTAAGAGAGAGAAATTATGAAGAGAAAGGAAGATGAACAAATGGAGAAGAAGATGAAGAAGTCTGGACAATAATACCCCTCTTAACTGCACCAAGGTTTGAAAAAATCATGGTTAAGTCAACTCATTGAGGTCAACCTAACGGAAGGGCACAAGTGATAACGGAGAAAGAAGTGAGGGGTACAACTGATATTAGCAAAAAGATAGGGGCATAACTGAAATTGTGATATCTCAGAGGGGCCCAAGTGATAAAAACCCTTTTAATAATTACAATGAGAAATAGTAAGAAAGATAACTTATATATAGTCTCAATAATTTTGGCCACCCTCCCCCCCTCCCCCAAGTAGAAATTTCTGGCTTCGTCCCTGCCTGCAAAAATCAACGAGAAGATAAAACCCAAAAGAGTTGTCATGCCGCTGCTTATAGTAATCGAAGGAACTTCCCCACTACGGCTTCATACTTCCAAGTTTGTCCGGGTTCAAAGCCCTATCGAACCATAAAACCTGCTAGAAACCACTGTAGATATTGAAAACCAAACTAAAGTATCTTTTATATGCAGAACGACACATACAAACACAATACGTGCGGATGCATATTTTTGAAGGCCCATGACTTAGTATTTTTTCTTGTAAATGCTTTGACATGGTGGCATCTTTTTGCTCGAATGAACTCGATCGTTATTCCTGAAAAACACAATTTAATTCTATGGGGATTTCACAGTACACTCCACCAAACATATATGTGGTCAAATGAAAATACAAAGACGCCAAACATATATACTTACAATATAGAATACAGATATCGAAATACACTAACATCTACATGCAACAGCAAAATTGTACATATAATTGAACGTTCGGAAATAAAGTACAACAATAACATCATACATATTATACATGCAATTAAATGTTTATAAAGTTCAAAACCCCCATAAACTATTTCGGAGAACCAAAATGAAGTAAGCATTTATAAAGTTTAACCATATAAAAGCTCCCAAAATGTTCCTTTTTTCTTGATAAGAAGAGCTTGAAATTAAAGAAATTTTAGACTTATCTCTCAATCTCTTTCTAAAGTCGTGTTATCATTTATTCATGTACTTCACTATTCTACTTATCTTCGTCTCCATCTCCCTGCTCTTCCGGAGCCTTCTGTGATCTCTTAAAAAAGAATAAGTTAAATGCAAAGTAACGCGAACTTTAAAGAGGAGTTTAAATAAATGAGATTCTTACTTGAGTTCTTGATATCATATACAACATCGGCCATCATATGTTGTGGTTTGGACATCTAAGTAATCAATCACGAAATACGTACCTTGCTCATATGGTGAGATCGTTGTGAATACGAGGTACAAGCTAAATATGAATCTGATGAAGACGGAGCATCTTGCTCTATTTAGTATAGAGGAAGACCATCAAGTTCTTACTTCCATGACGTGCCCTTCGTCTCCCTCACATTCCATACCTTCTTTAACATATAGTCATCAATATCACACATAACTATAGAAATAGAATGATCAAATATACTAAATATATAAGTATCAGTTACCATAAAATCTTATCAAAATAGGATGGGCTTCTTCAGCCATCTCAGCTCATTTCTCTTCAAAAAGTTCAAGGTATCGATCCTTAAATATGAGCTATCAGAAAATATCAATGATATAATAGAGCAAGTTATCATCTTTCATGGAATCCGATTGTGACTTTCCAAATCATGTGTTGACCTTATTTGTCATTTTTGACATTATGCATTACCCATTCTAACCTTCTCCCAAATTCAACATCAAAACCAAACAAATCACAGAGAGATGCCGACTTGTAATAGCACGTTACTATCAGAAAGTTATTGCATGTGTGTGTGCATGCGTGTGTACTGCAGAGATGAAGAATCAGGCGGTATCTATTATCGAGATGGAAGCTTGGGCCCGTGAAGATCCACCTCTACCAAACCAATCATGTTTGTTGAGGAAAGATCCCAAGTGAATCAACAATAACAAAGCCTTTTCGCACAATTAAGTAGGGTCGGCTACATGGATTCTTTGCCTCCATTCAGATCTATCTTGGGTCAATCACAGGCTTATATCCATAAAACTAAGATCCCTTCGTATATTTTCTTTCCAACACTTCTTGGGTCGTCCTCGCCCTCTCTTTACCGGCTCAACATCCCAACATTCGCATCTCCTAACTGGTGCATCCACTACAAGGAAAAAGGCATGTGGCGACAGCCTTATGGGGACGAAAACCAGTGATGACGGACAAAAATGTCGCCACAGCGTTTATTAAGGAAAATTTATAAAACAGTCTTGAAATTATATAAAAGAATGTGCGTTATAGGGGTGTAGGAGCAAATGTTCTTGGAATGTATTCATAGCATATCACGTGTATCCTCACGTGATGGATATTTAGAAGACTCACCCCCATGTCTCGAAGTCCTCTTTGTAATTTATAAATCACGTGATAGCATCCTCACGTGATGGATTTCCGTGGGGTTCTCAATCATCATAGGAACCACGTTTTAACCATTAACTATATTATGCACCCTTTGATTTGTATGAAAAATTAGGAAGTAAATTACAAAGAAGACTGCACCAGAACTTAATACCAATTTCAAGAACACGTTACCTTATTATTTACAAAGGCACACGTTACCTTTTTTATTTCACACCCTCAAAACCCATATAAGAGGATGTCAGTGCCGTCACTCATCCACTCTCGAAAACCCTAACTTCTCAATCATCGAATACCCTAATCAGCAATGCCGCGGCTTGGAGGCAGTGGCGATGGCGGAGGGCGTCGAGGAGGAGGCCAAGGTGGTGGTCGAGGAATCTGGCAAGGTGGAAGTAGAGGTGACGATGATCAATGGTCTTAGGGGTATGATGATCAACGATGGGCATATCGTAGTGGCGTTAAGATGTCAACGGATCGAGACATACACGGGGGAAGCTGGCAAGGTGGAGGAAGAGGTGACGATGATCAATGGTCGCAGGCTTACGGTGATACTCGATGGACACTAAGCTGTGGAAAAGGTGAAGAACGAAGGGCAAGGATGGTGATGGAGGTCGATGATCCAAACATCGGGGACGAAGGGCATGGCACGGGTTCAATGGGTGGTGGATGGAATACAAGGGTCATGGGGCCTGAGAGAGGAGGATGGAGAGCAAGAGCAGGGCCAGTGGATGTTAGTAGAGGGCATAGTGCAATGAATGTAGGCAGATGGAGCATGGAGACTGAGGGCAACCATATGTGGACAGAGCACGCACGAGGCGGACCATTTGTAGAACGTGAAGGCCATGATCGAAGGGCGGAACACGGGGATACTAGGTAAGAAGATTGAATCAAGCGTGTTTTTTAATTTTTTTTTAGAATTACTATTATCAGGTTCTTATAACATCTCTACTTGTACTCTGATCCAAGCCCTCGTTGTCGTCTAAAGGTGTCGAGATCTGAATCCCCATCATGATAAGCACAACATGCCAAGTAGATCACAGTCTCCAAATTTTAGTAGTGTTAAAATATGTGCATCATAGATCTCTTAAAGCTAATGGATCTGTAATTTTCTAGCATGTTATTAACACCAAAACATGCAGTTTTCATACGCTAAGCTACAGTCAAATCCTCCATCCCAAATCATTACTTGTTGGGGGTACACCTTGTTGCTCCCCTTAACAAGGCTTGACATAATTTTTTTGTGAACCAAATGAGAATTTGAGACTATTTGTATCCATAATCCATAAATGAACTAAGTGAGAATACGGATGGTTTAGAAGCTTATGATTCATGCAAAGAACTAGAGATAAGTTGGGCAAAACAATGCATTATCAAATCATGGATAATGCAAAGCACTAGAGATAAGTTGGGCGAAACAATGCATTATCAAATTTTAGTAATATCTGATATATGGCAGTAGCTGAATGCAGTGGGCTGAAGCTCGTTTCCTTGGGGATATGGTGATCCTCTTTTTGTCCCCCCCATATCAGTCTTTCTAGTTAACATTCTCTCTAAGTTGTTAGCATGTAGATGGGAGTTGATGCAAATGGGGATTCAGCGTCGACAAAAATGATATTTTTTATGGTGGATTTTTTTTGGTAGAAGAAAAGAGAGGGGTTGAGAAGAAGAACTCGTCAGGAATACGAGAGGTTGAAGGAGGAGAACCGCGGAGATCGCGTGGAGGGAGAGGGAGAAGAGAAAGGAAGGAGAGAGATAAAATCTCAATTTTGATTACTACTTGACTGAATAAAACATTGGACCCTCATCCCTTTATATAGGAGGGATGAGTTTACAAAAATAGAAAACTAATTTAATTTGACCATTAATTTATCCTAATTGGACTCTAACTAATTAACCGACCAAATTTAAAATCAAATCTACGAATAAATGTTGGAGATCACAGGCGATCTCAATTATTTAATTAGAGATATGATAATTTAAATAAACGTAAATAAAATTGATCGTTAAAATTTAACTAAAATTCGGCCCTATAATTTGCGGTCACGCTGCATCAACTCTCCTTCGCTTTTAAAAATTCGTCTCCCGACGAATTGCTGGATCTGCATGCTTGAAGACAGAGTCGGCGTGCTCAGTCATCTTCTGGAAGAACTGGTGTGGAGCGAACGGCGGAGTCCATACGTGGGCGTGGGTGACGCGGCCTTCCTGGTTGAAGAACATGTGTGGTGCGAACGGCGGGTCGTCTTGAATGCTGCTTCCTCGTTGTGATTGAAAAATTGATGAGGCATGAACAACATGACCGTTGGAGAATCCATAGCAAAGTGATGACACAAGGAGAGGAGAGAAGGAGATGTGTCCAAGGAATGAAGCCATGGGGTCCTTATATAGGGGAAGCCCAAGGCTCTAGTCCTATTTGAATAAGGAGGGTACCAAGAGTTCTGTTTTGCAACCCTTTTCTTTAAATATTCTCGTCGTCAGGGGTATGGATGCAAATCTCGCACCCCTTCAACTAAAGGAACTCCATGGTATATTTTATCCTTACAACATATTGGTTGAGATAAAAGTTTGGGCCAGGGGGTTTTCACGCAAATGTTCCGAATTAACTTCCATCCCTTGCTTTCAGGGATTCGAACCCCCGTAGACTCGAGTTCCTGGTTAGGGCACGGGGCCTCTGCTGCGTGCGGGGGCGGAGATCTCGCATGGACGATGCGGCTGCTGTTGGTCGGGCGGGGCGGAGGGCACACGACGCTCGTAGATGCGTGCGGGGATGCTGTTGGTGCGCGGGGCGGCTGGCGCTCGGTCGCGCGCTGCTGCGCTGCGCGACTGGGTGGACAGGCGCACGGAGGCGGGGTGGCGGTGTGCGCGTTGGGGAGGGCGCGCGATGGAGATGGGAGGGTCGTGCGCGGGAAGGGAAGAAGCGGCCGACGGAGGGGCGATTTGGTGGGGATGAGAAGGGGACGGTGGTGGCGTGTTGGGGCGAGGGAAGAGGAGGGGAGCAGGCGGGGGTTGTTGGCGGTGGAGGACTGGGCGCGGGATGGGAGGGGGGTGTTGACGTGGACGAGCTGTAGGGGAAGGGGACGAGAAGGTGGCTCGGACGGGATGGCTGGGAGGGCTGTCAGGGGCGCGGGCTTGCCGTTGTTGGGCTGCAGTTGGCCTCAGGCGGACATCGGGGCGTTGTCGGTGAAGACGACGGATCTGAAGCATTCTGGACAGCCACCGTTTCGGTTTCTTTCTCTTCCGAAACGATTGGAACAGCGGCCGGATCTTCTTCGTCGGCGAGATGTTCGTCGTTGACGAACAAGTCTTCACCGATTTGCGCGGCTAACCATGCTTGGACTTTGAGGCATGATATAAGTCGCTGCTGGAATTTTTTTGAACGTGAATGCGAGCGTGAACCATGAGACGGACGGCTGAGACCAAACTTCAAACGCCAATACTCGATAGGATCGTCGAATCGTAGGAACGATTCGGTATCCATGCTCTGATACCAAATGATGCAAATGGGGATTCGGCGTCGACAAAAATGATATTTTTTATGGTGGATTTTTTTGGGTAGAAGAAAAGAGAGGGGTTGAGAAGAAGAACTCGTCGGGAATACGAGAGGTTGAAGGAGGAGAACCGCGGAGATCGCGTGGAGGGAGAGGGAGAAGAGAAAGGAAAGAGAGAGATAAAATCTCAATTTTGATTACTACTTGACTGAATAAAACATTGGATCCTCATCCCTTTATATAGGTGGGATGAGTTTACAAAAATAGAAAACTAATTTAATTTGACCACTAATTTATCCTAATTGGACTCTAACTAATTAACCAACCAAATTTAAAATCAAATCTACGAATAAATATTGGAGATCACAGGCGATCTCAATTATTTAATTAGAGATACGATAATTTAAAATAAACGTAAATAAAATTGACCATTAAAATTTAACTAAAATTCGGCCCTATAATTTGCGGTCACGCTGCATCAGGAGTTAACTTGTTTAATGATCTTGCAACCTATTTTGGTTCCAAGTACAAGTAAAAGTTTCTGAGTTGTTAGCTATAGCAAGTTTAAATTTCTGTTAGATGTGAGTTCTCAAGTTAGGTCTTTGTTGTTTGTAGCAGTTAATGCCTTTGATGGCAACTGGTTTAGTGTTAACTGTTAATTAGCCTATTTGAACGCTAGAATCTAGAGATTTAGTCGTTTAATATTTGATTTGGACTAGCTTGTAACTCGATTGAAGCATTTGTGTAATAGCTACTAAGATCGGATTTTGTTTTGAGTCTTGATGAATGGATTGAAGTGGTGCAACAAGTGGGCTTCATGCTGAAACTCTTGCTGAACAATGTTTTATTTCCTTGTTTATATGATTTTCTTAAGTTGAGGCCTGATCTGTAACAGATGGTAAGCCATTCTAGGCACTGCCTTCTTAGTACATTTTCTGAATAAGGAAGACCTAGTCCCATGCTTATGAAAATTAGTAAGGTCTCACAGTCGTGTGGTTGCATGCAAAGATGACTTTTGGGAGTTCCTTATCTTGTGCCCCAACAAAGGGGTTGGGATGTAAGGAATTAATCTTGCACATATAAGTTGATTGAAATATATATTGCAAAGATAACATATGCTTAGGTCCTGTTTGATAGCCATAATGTAAAATGATTTAAACGAAGTCTTTTACAAGCAATCTGATTGCTACGAAATACAAAATTTGGATAATTCAATATATATAGTACACAATAGTGTATAGGAATTGATAGAGAAATATAGCACATGATAATGTACATGTATCTGGTCATGTCAACAGTTCTACATCACACATTGAGAGAAAGTCATAGGTCAAGAGGAACTATTAGGGTCATACAGTACTTGTTTCAATGAGAAAGGCATCATCCACTTGATGCCTCTATATTTGGGGATGGCGAGGGTCTTTATTCTTGTGAAATGTGGGGTTAGGTGGTTTGTTTTTTGGAGTTTGTTGGGTCAAACTCTTTGCTTTACAAGGAGAAAACCTTTGCTATAAATTTAAAGAAAAAATAATCGTTGTGTTGCTGCAAATCTCTAGCATATCTTCAAATCTGACAATTGATTACTTTTCTTGGAAATTAATAAAAATAATTTTATTAATGACTGCTTTAAGTTGATATATTGGAATTTTTTGTTATGTGTTTTATGTTTATAGGGACACTTCCAAAATCGAAGTTCCAAAAGTCATTAATTTGCCATGCTCATCACATAGATTGGGTATGATATCAATTTTTTGTCATTTTTGGTTGTAATATTTTCTATCTTCTAATTGTTTTCTTATCTTTATTTGACTCTATTAGGGGAGATGCCGCCACTCTTCGATTGACGTTCAAGCATGACCACATTATTAATGAGATTACCTGCTGAATTTCACTATTTTTGGGCTGATGGCGAACATCACCATGATATTTGACATTTTATACGAAATTGACGGATGATGGATATAAATTTACGTGAATATTTCCTTTGGAACATTTTTTTAGATTCTTTTGGTACATGTTTATGATCAGTTTTCACTCCCTTTTTTGCAATATGTTTTTTTAAAAACTGGAATTTGGCTGATACAATGTAGGAAAGAGGGTGAAATCCCGAGTTGGGACTCACCGCAAAAAACAGGAATTTTGGCTGATACATTTGGTGGTATCTAGATGCATTTAGTTCTTGCAAACTTGATTTAATTTCCAGCCATCATTATCTATTTATTTTTGTGGTTGCAAGTCACTGGAAATCTATGAATTGTCTTTCATTTTAACAATGCATTACTGTTAGTTTCTTGGGTAATTAAGTTCATAGTGATCTACTTATTCCTGTATCATGTTCTGCTTGTGGTTCGTGAATACTGTTCTTGCTTGATCACATTTTGAACTTCGAAATGCTGTATTAGGATCGGTGAATACTGTTCTTGATCGCATTTTGAGCTTCGAAATGTTGTTGAAATCCATGCTTGGCTAAGTTCATGTGCTCTGTTATAGCTTTAGAAGATGCCTAACACACAAGGATGTTCCTGATTTAAGCATGGCTCGGTGATTTGAGAACTTTATTTGTTGCATTGATAGAGGAGGGCCTTTATTTGTTGCAGTCTTTCAGCCACTACAGACCAAAGGAATCTTCTTGTGCAGGTTTACACAAGAAGATAGAGGAGGGCCTTTATTTGATAGATTGAAGCTTTTGTTCATGACTATTTATTTCTAGCAATCTTCTTGTGCAGGTTTACACAACAATAACATCTGACAATCTCACTTCTGGATTCAAGACAATCTTGAGCTTTGTACTTCCAGATCAGAAGTCTGGCAAGGTACAGCGGACATTCTCTTTGTTTCTGAAATATGTTATCATTCAATTGTTGTGCGTTATCCTTTTTGCTTGTTTATACAATTAGAACTCCAATACCTCCATGACTACGCGGGGATTAGCACTAGCTTTGGCTTGACAGCAACCCCTGTCGTGAACTTTGCTGGTGTTTTTGGAAACAATAAGGCCTCTGTTGGAGCAGATGTTGGATTTGACACTGCATCAGGGAAATTTGTCAAATATAATGCTGGTCTAAACTACAACCATCTGGATTTCATTGCATCCTTGACCCTGTAAGTTTTTAGCATTAAAAGTACTTCACTGTTTGAGTATAAGTTGATTGAGAATGTGGCTTCAGTTTTTTCTTTAGTTTGCTTATATGGATATTGCAGTTAATATGTCAAGTTTGTTTTAATGTTTAACACTGAAAGAACCAAATAATTGCTATAATTATCTCTGATATTCTCCCTTATGTGGCAGAATGGCCTGTAATTACGTACACATCCCTCATTTAGTATCCTCGTCTAAAACAGACCTATATATTTAGCTGGTAAAAGTTATGTAGTTTATGCAGGCAATCCTCGTCTTTCATAAAACGATGCAGGAACTATCTGATAAAAGTTCTGTAGTTTAGCTGATAAAAGTTCTGTAGTTTATGTTCCATGGCTTCTTTGTCAAGTTACTGCCACTTTTGGGTTGGAGTTTGTTTATTTTGGTTTAATTCCGACTCTGAAATTTGCATTGTTGATTTGTGTAGCAATGACAAGGTAGAAAACCGTACATGGGGGAGATGTGACATTCAGCATTCAAATGGGTTCCATCCCTTTCGGATATGAGCCTTCCTGCCTCTCTTCAAGAGTTGAAGATTGAAAAATGTGTGAGATTCACGTCTCTACCTTCAGACATGAGAGGCCTCACATCTCTCCAGAGTTTGGAATTGAATGAGTGCATGAAGATAGAATCATTGGCAGACATAGTCCTTCCTGCCTCTCTTCAAGAGTTGAAGATTGAAAATTGTGAGAGATTCACGTCTCTACCTTCAGACATGATAATTCATATACAATGAAGATTTAGAAGTGTGATATATACAGCTTCGGGGTTCTACTTCTGGAGATTGTTTCCGGTAGAAGCAACACAAACTTAGGTTGTCAAACGAGGATCGTTGCCTCCTCGAAATGGTAAGAGCCATGATCTCAATTTTGTATCTCTAATTGCACCTGCAAGCTCAGATTTATGATATGTTTTTCTGTTGTTCTTGAACAGGTGTGGCGTCTGCACGAGCGCAACGAACTGGTTGCTGTTGTGGACTCGAACCTCGACGGACGGTTCGACGACGATGAGATTTGCAGATTCCGAAGATCATTGAGATCTGCTCAAAAGATCCGAAGTATCCACTATTTATGGAGAACACTCCACATGATGCTTAAGGAGAAGAAATCCAATATTGTTTTAGATGTAATAGCTAGTAGTCATCTTTTGTAACCATATGTATGCCATGTAATTAAAGGATGAAGTCATTAAATAGTTAATTGTTGTGTACATAATAACATGTAACAATCTTTATAGTTGTATTGAATCTATTTATGAGCTTTATTGCATCTAGCATTTGAGAATATAGTAGGTACTTTCGGTATATTAGATTTTGGCGACAGAATAATCAGTCACCACAAAACCTGTTTTTATATCAACTTTGGTGTTGGAATATCCGTCACAAAATTGTGATACGACAGAACGGTCGTCGCCACAGACTATGGCGACGCGATTTTTGGCGACGGATGACGCGCGACGAATTCGCTGTCGTCACAAATCGCTTTTCCGTCACCACAAGACCGTCGCCCAAATTACATTTTGTTGTAGTGATCAGTTGGTCTTCTTTGCAAATGACTAAACCATCTTAAGTGGTTTTCTCGCATCTTATCCTCAATCGGAGCTACACCAACTTTCTTTCTGCTTGCATCATTCCGAATCCGATCTTTACGTATGTGTCCACACATCCACCTTAGCATTTTCATTTCTGCTACAACCATTCTCTGCACATGTCTATGGTTCACAGGCCAACATTCAGATCCATAGAGCATAGCAGATCTCACAGCTGCTTTGTAAAACTTTCCTTTAATTTAAAGGAATTTTCTTATCATAGAGAACAGCAGAGGCTCCTCTCCAATTTAGTCACACTGCATTTATTCAATTAGTAACATCTCCATCAACTTCCCAATCATGTTGCAAAATAGATCCCAGATATTTAAAAGAATCTCTCTTTTGAATATTATCATCACCAATCTTCACCTCGATTCCTTTATCATTGCTTCCATCAAAGTAGCACTCCATATATTCTGTCTTAGCCCTATTGATACGAAATCCTTTACTCTCCAACTCATGTCTCCAAACATCAAGCTTCTCATTTACTCCATCTCTAGTCTCGTCAATCAACACAATATATCACCAAATAATATACACCAACGAAACTCATCTTGAATGTGACTTGTCAACTCGTCCATAATCAAAGTAAAAAGAAATGGACTCAAAGCTGAACCTTGATGTAAAACAAAAGAATTTTGGGTAACATACTTTGATGTTTTTGAAATATACCCAAGTACAAAAGTTCTAACTCTCCTCTCTTCACTTTTGAAATTAGGCATTTTTCTTATCTAAGATTAATTCATTTGATTATTCATGAACCATTTCTTATTCATCTTCCATAGTCATTTGTATTATTATCGAATCTATCAAAGAAATAGAATTAAGTATATGATAATTAACTGTAACAATAGCTCACGCATTTTTCGACATGAAAGCATCATTCGATTTTTTTTCTACTACCCATTCCACGAGGCTCACATTACTCTGGAATTTTATCTATAACACGATTAGATAATCATCATAGTTCTTTTGTTAATAGATGTGTAATATAACAAACTTGATACACTTGTGAAGCGATAATGAAGTTTAAAAATTGCATATATATATATATATATATATATATATATATATATATATATACTTATACTTCTTTGGGGTAACATCAACCACGTTATTTATCATATCAATCATCACCGCCTCATTTGGATCATAACAACCAATATACTGTAACATGGGGTAACATACATCAATATATTGTAACATGGGGTGACATACTCTAAGGAAGTCTCTCTAATTTTAATAGTTTTCTTGATAACATATGGCGAAATCTTGACAGAGGACATTAATGATAAGAGGTGGATCCTCTGTTGTATCGTGTAGTGCAACGGATTCTACTGCAACCGTTTGAGTCGCTCGATCTTGATCGAGCAGCTCGAACGGTTACAGCAGGCACAGCACCACAGCAGAGGATCCCTCTGTTAATGATATGCCATAGGGAGAAGAGATGAATTCAGAAATATCACCCTAGCAGGTAAAAATATCAATTTGACCTCCTATCCTTTTAACTTATGGGTGGATTTATCCATCTAAGCTTGCCGATTTTCCCTTTTCAGCAACAAATAAGACGAAGGAAACCCTCATATAGAGTAAAGTAGAAAATTCCAACTTCACCATTTTCCCATATGAGCCACCCGAAGTTCTTGCTCAAAGTTATGATTCACACAATTAACCGAGGATTATTGATGATTTATTTCTAGTCTAGATGTTGTTGATAATATGTTTGAAGTGGATGCAATGTTTTAATAGTGATTTCATTAAATCTAAGGAAAATGAACAAATCATCAATGGAACTGAATATTTGTAATGGTCATATCACTTGCTTTAGTAGTGAAGCAATAGATTTTCACTTCACTTGATGATTTCATTTTTCATGTACTTATATTCATCGTAAATATTCTTTTCTCATTCTATATTCTTGAAATAGGTGTTTGATGGAGACTAACAAAGTTTAAGCATGAATGTGCAATGAGTACACAACTCATAAAGCTATTATATAATCGCATAAAGGTTATCATCCAACAAATTCCGTAAAAGTAAGCTAACATGAGAAAAATACTAAAATATACATAATAAAAGTAATAATCACTTTTTATCATTCACAAAAAAATATATAGGAAAAAAGAAAAAGAAAGGTTTGAATTTATATATAGCATGTTCATATATCACGTACATAATTCTATATTTTTTATTCTAAATTTTATTACCTTACTTATTTTTCTATCATTCAAAACATTCAACACCAAATAAAAATATCAAAAATGTGGATACAAAAAATATTGACAACTAAACCACAAAAATAAGTAAATTCATCAACTTTATAGAGTTGTAACTAATTGGCTCTGATTGGGCCAAGCTTTACGTTAACTTCATTTTAAAAAATCTAAATTATAAAAAAAATATTCAAAAAATCTTTGAGATATAAAAGTATCTTACAAACACTAATTTTTACATTAATGAAATTTCCCAGCTGCACAAGCCCATATTTTTTATATCTAAATCCGAATTTAGCTTTAAAATTATTTATTAACATTTGATTTATAAAATACTAAAAAATAAAAAATATTAAAATAGAAAAATCAATCCTGTACCGCATACAAACAAAATAATCCAAATAAAAATTCTAAAAGTCGTATCTTTTTTATTTTTGATAAAATAAAAACTTACGTAAATATCAATAAAGTACCTAAACTTAGCTCTAAATTTCAATGTAGTCCCAAAACGTTTAAAAGTCATAAAGTGGTCCCAAAAATAGACGATGATAATGTACCCCTCCATTAACTTTTTTTGTCGAAAGTGCCGTTAAGTTCTACTTTTGGACCATTATACCCTTTTCCATATATATTCTCCACCTTCATGGTCACCCGTGGAACCCTATCCTCCATGACCTCCTTAAAGGGAGGCTTGTGACAAATCTGATCAAAAATAGACTCATCGTATGAGTTGCAATAATTGTGAAAATTTACAAATATATGGAACCACATGGATAGGGAATCATTCTCAACCCGTTTCATCATGTGATCACACAATATTTGTACATATCTTTGAAGTATGATTGCGATCTACAAGTCTTTAATAGAAGAGACCACCTATCTCAAGTACGATCTGACAGAGATAACACTTGCGGGCACGAGGATGAATCACATATATCCTGCTATCCAACGAGATGATTTGAGAGAGATGGCTCATGATTTCATCGAACGAAGTCATCTTCCTTCTTCAAGAGCATGATGCACTGAAGAAGAATATCGTCCATACGAGATTGATAGAACCAATCTGACAGCACAATGGTAGGGTGACCATACAGGGGACGACCTGATCGTGAAGTTGGACAGCTTTAAGGCAGGGGACGACTGCAGGGAGAATGGAAGAGAGAGGTTGACGTCTGGAGAAAGACAGAGAGAGAGAGAGAGAGACTCGGTATTTTCCGAATCTTGGAATTAATCAAGGAGAACATACTTTGCCTCTCTTTTTATTCTTTTTCGGAACGTTAGAATTGCACTCATAATCATAAAAATGAATGGCAAGGTCAACAACTTGAGGATTAAAAGAGCTCCCCAACTTTAGGATTAGATGGGCTCCTCAACAACTTTGAGGAACAGTTATCAACTCCTAATATTATCAATAAGAAAAGACAAAGGAGAGAGAAACAAAAAAAAAAGAAAATGCTACAATTAGAAGGGACGTCCCAATTGTGGGACCCGCTTGGGACGTCAATTTAGTTTGCATTTTTTTCTTTTTTTTCTTTTTATTTTTCAATTATATTCATTTTTTATTGATAAAATTTTAGAAATTAATTATCAACAAATAATTTTAAATTATTTATGACAATTACGAAAAGGACACTAAAAAAATAGTAGGTCCAAATTAAATGTAAATCCAAATTGCATTTATTGTATAATGTGAATCCAATTCACATTAATATTAAATTGTTGTATCCTATTCACAATCAAGTCTCAATATAATAATATGGATCTTATCCACACTGTCCATGATTATTATGGATAGCACCATCTATATTAGTCTTATCCAGGGTAATAAAATCCAATTTAATTATCTTGAAACACTCTCTGCAAATACTTAAAAGCAATGTGAATCTTATACACATTATTCATGGAGTATTGTAGATAGCACTGTCTAGGATAATGTTATCCGAGATAATTAGATCCCATTTAATCATCCTAAATTTCTCTCTAAACATATCTAAACATAATTATCCTCATCATTCTTGGAATACTGTGGATAACACTATTCAGGATAATGTTATACAAGATAATTAAATCCAATTTAATCATCCCAAATATATCTCTTTGCACAGTGCTCGGATCTACCTCTTTAGGAACACTCCTCCAACTCCTGTAAGGATATTGTGCCTTCTTCATGGATACTTGGAGATAAACTCAGTGCAATTGTATGCCAAGTATAGCGGCTTGGATAACGAGATCCAATCTCATATCTAAATCAAGAGGACCTCTCAGAGTTGTGTAATAATATCAGTCAGTGTACTCAATCTTCTTATTGTATCTGAATCTAGTTTAGATCAATGTTTAACCTTTGAACTATGATTGGATAACTAGTCTATTGAGTGGAGTCACTGAAATCCAAACCTATTTCATCACTCCCTTGGAATAGAAGCATCATGGTATGCAATCGATGAATATCACATCACCCTCGAGTATTCTAATTACACATACATCCTGCATGATGGAAGGATGTGATTAAATCAAAAGTTTGGATCTCATTTGAACTATCTCATTATGGGTTTTAGCGGTTTCTCATTCGATCATTGGGAGTTTACTATCAATCATATACTTTCTAAAAGTACATGTCATTGCCCTGATTCCAAAATAAGTCAACCAACATTGGAATTTGATTTATCACAATATCTCATGAGCGAGTCTAGGATGGAGCATTGGGCTCGACCCGGTCCAATTCAAGAATTCCTAGACGAACTATCAATTTTCTTCGGGCCGTGAGCCGGATCGAGGCTCAAGTTTTTTGGTAAATCGATGATCCGAGTCCGACCCAAGACTAGCAATTCGAGCCCGGGTTTGGGCCGAGCCCAACTCGCTCCCAATACAAAGTAGTAATCGGGAGATATTATTGGCTTCCTGCCTTCTTGCGGTGGAGGTATGTTACTATCACGAGTTGTATTCTTAATCCTTGCTTGACGCATATTTCTTCGGAGAGTCATATACCAACTTTTCCTGATTTCATTTGATAATTAAATTATCGTGGTAGGCTAGTGATTTACACTGGAATGATGTATATGTTTTACTACATATCATTTGCGCTTCCAATTTATTCTATGTTCATGCATTTTTTATATAAATGAACGATTTATTTCTCTTTTGGTCGAGGCTACTGCTTTAAGAACCCGTTTAGAGGTATTAATAAATTCCGAAGGTGAAAATTATGCAGAGGGATTAATCTGCACTTATGTTTAGCAAAATCCCTGTCGAGAACCGAACCCATATTTTGGGTTGGAAGAACAGAATGGCATGTCTGCTTTCAAGTCAGATAGATGACAACAATGAGAAGGGTTCTTTGCCAATACTTTGCGTGGGGGACATTGAGTTGCACGGGAAGTGCGAGAGCGGCTCCTCTATTGTACAGCAGAGTCCAATATAAAGATCGAACGGTTCATAGGAACTCCGAGTTTTGGTGGTCCTTTACGTGTGAACCGCTCGATCATGATCGAACAGCTACGACAGTACAGCAGACCTCTGCAGTACGGCAGAGGATCCACTCTAGGGGGAGTGCAATACCATGATGGTTATAGGAAGCGATGGTCTAGTGGATGTGTCCAAGACAAGAGTTGTGGATGACATGTATTCATATCCATCTTCCAGCAGTAGAGAAGATGAGAATGCAGGAGATAGGTGGTCTATTTGCTCGTGGAAGATGAGATTAGGAGTCGGAGTTGCATTGAGTGTGATGAAATGAAGAATGTATACATCCAAGAAGATAGAGTTCAATCGAGGTGTGTGTGTCGAGTAGAGATGGGATGTGATGATTATGTTAGGATTATAATTTCTAAGCATGCACGAGGGAATGGAATTTCCAGTGTATCATATTTCAAATGTGATTAACATCATGAAACAGTCAGGCTGGCTCGGGTTGGGTTAGCACAAGTTCACGCAGGTTCGGGCGAGCTAGGCTCAGCCCAAAATAAAAATTAGAAGAAAATGGGGACCCGGGCACAACCATACCTATATCAGGTGCGAGCTAGGCTCGGGCTATGGCGGACCGGGTTAGGGCCCAGTTCAGGCCGGCCCGTCCCAATGCTCCACTTTAAGTGAGCTCATGTCATCCAGTTCACTAGAGAACACGTATGGTTCTCTTTGAGAGATTCTATTCCTCATATATCCTCATATGCACACCAGTGCATCGGTGTATAGACCTTATTAGGTCATCAAGTTATCAATCTTGCAAATGTACATACTTAGTAATATCATAATACATATGTCTCCGGTCATAGGATGATATATCATGACAGCATACTATATAAGTCTTAGTTATGTCGATCTCAGTAAGTCAACTCTTTTACCTAACTTATATGAAATTATGCAGAGGACCTCAGCATACTATATAAGTCTTAGTTATATATTGTTCGACATAAGTAACGGATTGGAGGTGGAGGAATTGTGGCTCTCAACAACTTTGTTATTGTATTGTGCATTGCTAGAGCACAATGTCTAAAGTGTCATTGCCCATTTTTAAGATTTTTCCTTTACATCAAAATTATAATAGAAAAAAGATATAACTTGCGCCATCCAAGAAATAGAAAGTTATTTGTAAAATTCATATGGTTCTTTGTAGAATACAATTCATATTAGCAATTAATACATGCTTCTTTGTAATGATTATATGATTTTTTGTAGAATAAATTTTATATTGTTCTTTGTAAAAATGCATTAGACATTCATGCTAAATCGAAAAGTAAAATACAAATCATATGTGTATAGTAGTCATCCATAATGTATAATGCACATCCAAAATGTGTAATACACATCAAATATATAAGATATATAAAAAATTACATTTGTCATTCGCACCAAATTGTTATGTAAAAATACATATCAGATATGTATGATAGACATCAAAATTATATAATACGCATCAATATTGTATAATACAAAGTGAAAAATGTATTTTTACATAAGAATTCTATGTCGGCCACTCCTGCTTTGTCAGTGACGTCGCGAATGACATCGTGAACCGCTCCATGTCGATCTTGAAGACGGAGATGAAGGGGCGAAGAACTTCATGTCGACTACGTGTAGTTGTTCACGTGAGGATGAAGATAACATCGAGAACGACTCCATGTCGACGTTAAAGATGTAGATGAAGGGGGCGAAGAATCTCATGTCGGCCACGTCGACGATGAAGACGGAGACGAAGGTGGCGAAGAGGATGACAAGGCCTGTGAAGACGACAGAGACGAGGCATGTGATGTGCGCACGACGTAGACAAGCGACGATGGAGACGAGCGACGAGCGACAGCGGCGACGGAGACGAGCGATGACGGCGACGGAGATGGAGACGAGCGACGGTCGACGTCTTCCTCTTCCTCCTGTTTTCTGTGCATATGAGATTGTGAAATGAATGGAGAGATGAGAGAGATTAATGAGATATTTTGAATGTGCGTGTGAGATTTTTGGAAAGATTAGGAGAGATTAATGGGGAGAAAATTAGGTTGCTACATACTATATTTAGATAATGAATAATAACCAAAATAAGTTTTTGATTAATTAAATAATAATTATAATATGCATTTAATAATAATCGACGAATTGAATATGGATGCATAGGATCGGTGGCCATACATATATATACGTGTGTGTGTATGTGTATAACGTTACAAATCCTCGTAAGAGGCCATTAAAAAATAAAATATTGTGCATGTAAATGCACGAAAGCCAACTCACAATTAAAATATTAATTTTCAACACCCGTTGGAATTACCATCTCAATACATATTATCAAAATGTAAATTAGAATTAAATAGGTTCAATTATTTGAATCAAATGAAATCCTTTAATACTTAGATTGTAAAGCAAATGAGGTTGACGCTAAATTTTACAAGGAAAATAAAATCCGTTGGACCATATAGTTAACATAAACCAAGAATTAGTATCCAGCAACAAGACAATATATTATAAAAAGAAAGATATGAGAATATAAACAAATCAAAAATAAAAAGATAAGGATTCTCTTTAAAAGCTGCTTCAAAACTTTAAGGCATGGTAAAGACCACCTATGGAGGTATTTAAATTATTCATTTTTAAAAAAAATAAGTATTTGGAATTTAAAATTAGCAATAGAAAATACATATATATAATTTAAAAACAAAGTTGAATAATAATTATATGATCTAATGAATTATCTTCTTTTGAATTAACATCATGCATACCAATACACTGTTTTACAGTTATTAAAAGTTAAAGAACTCGGTTGCATTACATAGTCTTAAAAACTATCTTTTAACCCACCTGCTCTTGGATTCATCAATAACCCAATCTAAATAAGTGTAGATTCCATCGAATAGGTCTAATATCATAATAACAAGGTGAATGAGAAATGGTTGATGCTCATTTTTTAGATATGTTACTTCTAAGTGTAGTACTTGGAAGCATCGTGTCAACATGTTGCAAATCAAGAAAGAACTTTTTCTTGAACTTAGAAATCCGGATTGGTTCAAGTTAGTTCAAGAAAGATGTGAGCAGTGCAAACTTTATTTGTTGATAATTGTAGTATAGGAAGAGGAAAATGATTCGTCAAAAACCACAAATCTTAAATCTACAAGGTATGTCGTCGCTTATCTTCTTCCTTTACTGAGAACGAGAGGGAGAATGAGAGAGAGGGATTTGGGGAGGGGGCTCCCAACGGCGAGGATGGGACTGATGACATTCTCCTCCTCATGGAGGTATATGTATAGGCATGAAACACTCGCTTAGTCCATCCCCTTCCCCCACGCCCGACGGTTGGCCTTCCTAGAGACCCGGCCTCGTCGCAACTGCCGCCCCCTGGATCGGCCGGATCGACCGGCGACGGTTCTTGACCACTTGGTCAAAAGGTCGTTCTACATCTCCCATTTGATCAAAGTGGTCGAAAAAACATATATACTCCTACTATTCGTGTAGTATATACATGGAGATTTATCATGTGAGGATCATTATCTATGAAACATCTTCCTTGACTCAAACATTCCTGAGTCCCATTAAACCAACATGTTTAATGTATGTTCCTATTGTTATTCCCTTAGTAAGGGAATCAGCCAACATGTCACTAGTAGGTATGTAGGTTACCGTGATTTCTTGCTTCGCCACTATATCTTGTATATAGTGATATTGGATCTCAATGTGTTTTCCTTTAGAACTATTAGCCCCCCTATTAATCAAGCTTATCGCAGCTTGATTGTCGCAATACATTTCAATTGATCCTTTGACCAATTCGGGGCTTAGATTCTCTAAAAAACACCTGATCCACACAGCATGAGTGGTGGCCATGCTACATGCAATGTACTCAGCCTCCTGTGTATGTCGAGATACACATCCTTATTTCTTGCTACCCCCAAGAAACGGTTGCACCACCAAACATGAATAGGTAACCTAATGTGGATTTTCTATCATCCACATCCCCTCCGAAATCGACATCGGAGTAGCCTACCACTTCAAGCGATTCTGCTTGATACACAAGTTTCAGATGTATTGTTCCTTTCAGATATCGAAGAATCATCTTTACAGCTTCCCAATGTGCTGGACCGGGATTGCTTTGATATCTACTGACTCAGCTTACTGGATAAGCTAAATCAGGTCGAGTACACATCATTGCATACATTAGACTTCCCACCGCTTGTACATATGGTACATCTAAAGATTTCTGCCCCTTTTCCAGGACACTGACTCTTACTGAGTCTCTTTCCCATCACAAGTGGTGTTGGAGCTGGAGTGTTGTTCTGCATTCCAAATCTCCTTAATACGGTATGCAAATATCTTTCCTGACTAAGGCTCAATGTTCTTGAGTCTCTGTCTCTTGTTATTTGAATTCCAAGAACATAGGATGCTTCGCTCATGCCTTTCATCTCAAATTCATTGCTCAATTTTTGTTTGATTCCATTGAGCATTTGTATGTCATTACCTGCAAGCAGAATGTCATAATGACATGATTGCAAAATTGTTCCCACTCTTCATGACATACACACAGTTATCCAATTTATTTGAAATAAACCCAAATTGGATAACTTTCTCATGAAATTTGGGATACCATTGCCGTGAAGATTGCTTCAAGCCATATAATGACTTTCTCAACTTGTAAACCCTTTTCTCCTGACCTTCAACCTGAGAACCATCAGATTGTCGCATATAAATCTCCTCCTTTAATTCTCCATTAAGAAAGGTCGTCTTCACATCCATTTGGAATAATTCCAAATCCATATATGTGACTATGACTAAGATCATCCGAATGGATGCAAACTTAGCCACTAGAGAGTAGGTTTCCTGGAAATCTATTCCAGCTTGCTGAGTATAACCCTTGGCAACTAAACTGGCTTTGTATTGTCAACAGTACCGTCAACTCGATACTTTTTCTTGAATACACACTTACATCCTATGGGTTGCCTACCTTCTGATAAATCACATAATTCCCAAACACAATTTCGCTCGATTGGGTCCAACTCATCTCTCATGGCGGCCGACCATGATTCCGACTCAGACGAAGTCATACCTTCATCAAAGGATATGGGATCTGTACAATCCGTGACAACCTCATCCACGGTGTAGCATGACGCCTCGCATCCATAGAAATGGTAATCTTCCATTCATGCGGGTCGTGTTCTGGATCTCTTATTGCCAATTATACTCGTGGGTTATGTGGGTCCACCCACTTCTTCTAAAGGATCATCATGTTTCATAGGTTCATTCTCTACATTTGGATGATCGATATCATCCTCAACTTCTTGTCTAATGCTCAAGTCGCTTCATTATCCTGTAGGACAGTCAGAGGATCTGATTCCTTCACTCCATGCTCCTTTTCTTGATGAATTTCAAGAAAAGTTGCATCACGACTTTCGAGCAGACCTTTAGTTTCATGGAAGAACCTATATCCTTTAGAGTGTTCATATATCCAATAAACTTGCACTTTAATGTCCTGAAGTCTAGCTTGTCCCTAAGTTGACTCGGTACCAGAACATGTGCAACACATCGTCATTTTCGAAGATGGCCCAACTCGGGCTTTCTGCCATTCCATATTTCATATGGCGTTGATTTAATGGACTTGATGGGAATTCTGTTCTGTATATAGTTCGCAATCAACACTGCCTTTCCCCAGAATTTCTTGGAGAGTCCTGAGTGTGAAAGCATACACCTTACTGCATTCATCAAAGTTCGGTTCTTTCTTTCTGCTACACCATTCTGCTGCGGTGTATAGGGCATTGTAGTCTGCCTACAAATGCCTGTTTGAATTCAGTAATCCTCAAACTCCTTTGAGGTATATTCACCACATCTATCTGTCCTAAGAGTCTTGATTGATTTTCCCAATCTTGTCTCCACTTCCGTCTTATATCTCCTAAATGTTTTAAGTGCTTCCGACTTCTTCCTAAGAGATAGACATAGGAGAACTTCGAGTAGTCATCAATGAATGTTATAAAGTATTCCTTATTTCTATGTGTGCTAATGCTCACTGGTCCACATATGTCTGAATGGATCAAACCTAATAACTCTGTTGACCGAGTTTCGGTTGAGAAGGATCTTCTTGTCATTTTACCGGTCAGACAGTGTTCGCAGGACAATGTCCTTGCACGCGTGATCTTAGGCAACAAATTTTCCTTAATCATTTGATCCATCTTAGAATTTCCTACATGACCCAGTCACATGTGCCACAAGTCATAATCAGACAAACAACGCAAGGAATAATCAGAAGCGACATTCATTAATTTACTAAAATTTATTACAGGAAGACAGAACAGGTCATGCTCGGGCACAAACTTTCCCATCGCATAGACCTTCTTATTCTTGCCTATATATACACGTTTATTATGAAAGCGGACTTTGAAATCTTTCTTGAGCAGCACTGGGACAGATATCAGGTTTCGGCGTATCCCTGGGGTGTATAGTATATCATTCAGTACCATAATGCTATCCCTTAGGTCAAGCATGTATGTCCCAACACCTTCTACGTCCAAGTAGATGTTGTTTCCCATGAAGATCCTTTGTTCGCCTTTGCTCATCTCCTTGAAGTCCACCAGGACTTCTTTCGTCTTGGCGATATGTTTAGTTGCTCTAGAGTCGATCCACCATCCATCATTGTTCGTGATGATGGAGTTGCATTCTACGACAGCTGCGAATTCCATTTTCTTTTTGCCTTTGTTTTTAGGCATTTTAGAATTTCCTAGCTTCTTCTTGTTGGGGCAATTTATCTTGAAATGGTCATATTTGTCGCAATCATACCAAGAGCCACGTGGATATTTCCTACTCTTTCCCTTGAGATTCGCTTTTGAGGGGCCAATCCTTTTCTTCACGTGCACGACATTTGCTCCTTCTTCTTCCTCGACCTCAAAGATCTTTACTTTCGATCTTTGTTTAGAGAGGTCCTGCTCTAGGTCCGTCACGGACTTAATGTTGTCATTCATCCTCAGAGATGTAGCAACCATGTCGAATGACGGGGGGAGACTTCCTATTATAGCTGTCATCTGCATCCTCTCCGGAATTGCGCAATCAGCAGCCGCAAGATCCTTGGCCATCACGATCATCTTATTCACGTGCTCGAGGACACTTTCAGATTCCTTCATTCTACACGAGTTGTACTTGTGTAGAAGAAGCTGGACGCTCACTTCTGACTTGAAGTTATATTTCTCCTTAACCGCGGTCCAGAGCTCATACGTTGATTCGCATGTCTCAAAGACCCAAATCAGATTCAACTCCATATGGGTCAGCATAAAACTTCTAACCCTATTATCTGTTTTCTCCCACTGTTCGCAGGACCTAATTTCTTCCACTATTGGATTCTCAAATAATGCAGGGCCAGGTTTGTCTATTATGGAGTGTATGCTATCGTGCAATAGGTCATAGTAGATTTTCCTACTCCATAACTCATAATTAGTACCATTACGGTACTCAATTTTTCCCACCTCAGTGGCAATTGTCTTACTTGTCATTTTTTATCTAATAAATATAGAAGTTGTATGAGAAGGTGTAATGTTGTGGAAATAAACAAAGAGATTTTTTTAACTAGAACCAAAATTTTAACAAAGCAGACTGAAAAATAAAGAAAAAAATGTATTTAGACGCTTGATGAATGCAAAAAAAATTAAACATAAGATGTATTTCAAAAAAAAACTTCTAATCAAAACATTTAATAATTTAAAGTCTTTTTTTGCAAGTATTAAAAAAAACTTTAATGAGATGCCTACAACATAATAGGTCTCCTTAACCGTTTAAATGCAATAACAATTTAAAAAAAACAGGAGCTTCCTGTTTAAAAAGATATAGCAAAAAAATAAAATATTTTCAATGATGATGAATTCTATAAAGAAATTAATATAGGCAACTGTTTAAGCAATGAGAACGGGAGAGTAAAATTTTTTTGACTAGGCAACGAAAAATATCCCCAACTTTAAAAAAATGTGAACAGCAAAAAAAGGGTAACATATCCAAATTATAAACCAAAAGCCTTTCAAAATATCCAATTTAGATTTGTTTTAAAAATACTTTAAAGCCAAAGAAATGACGGATGGGTCAAAAAAAGAGAGGAGGCACACGCTGGATTGTAATAATAATAAAAAAAGAGAGGGCGTCTGCAAGCTTAGATAAAGAAAAAAAATACCAAGTACTTTGAAAAAAAACAGAGAATTGCGGGTGTGGGGCTGTACTTCTTTAGGCAATAATTTTTTTAACAGAAAAAAAAATAATTTCATCAACAAAAAAATACTATCCACGTTAAAACCCTCTTTTTTATAACTTAATCAAAAACAAAAGTTGAAACAAAAAAAACTTACGTTTAACTTTGCAAGTTTTCTTGAAAATAATGACCAAAAAAATTAACGTGAAGAAGAAAGAATGTGGCGTGGGGAATTTCACATTTTTTAATATATATATGAGAACCAATCACTGATGAATAGCAGCAGACTAGACAAAAAAAACAACAAAACAGAGTTCACGTGATATTGCAGTCTTTCTATTACAACGTGCATAAAAAAACAGTCTTCACGTTTTTTAAAAATACCTCAGGTTAGACTCGTGCTAGGGTTTGAGAAACACGGATATGTTGGGTGGCAGCAGGCGAGGAAGACGAACCAAGCTACGTCAGCCGTAATCGTCGTTAGGGATACACCGCAGGAGTAGATGATCGGGGTCGGATCACGACCGGGCTCTGATACCAGTGTGGGATCTACAAGGTACATCGTCGCTTATCTTCTTCCTTTACTGAGAACGAGAGGGAGAATGAGAGAGAGGGATTTGGAGAAGGGCTCCCAACGGCGAGGCTGGGACTGATGTTGTTCTCCTCCTCATGGAGGTCTATATATAGGTGTGAAACCCTCGTTTAGTCCGCCCACTTCCCCCACGCCCGACGGTTATGGCCTTCCTAGAGCCCGACCTCGTCGCAGCTGCCGCCCCCCGGATTGGCTGGTGACGGTTCTTGAACACTTGGTCAAAAGGTCGTTCTACACCTAATGCGCTCCTTGTGATGTAATTGGGCATTACATTTGTAACTGTTATCAACTAAAGGCCACACTACAGACAAATCGTGAGAAAAGTTTAGCCTTGCACAGAGGACATAAATCAGCAACTGAAAACATACCAAGGGAAACGACCAAATGATAAAGAGAAGGAAGGGGCAGCAACCTTCTAAAGTAGTTGCTCCTTCAAGAAAAAGAGATACTGACCGAGAAGCAGAGAATGTTGGGACCATTGTTTTAAAAAGCGTCGCCTCGAGGCGCAAAGGCGTACGCCTCGAGGCGAGGCGCAGCAAATTCGCCCTGAGGCGCACGCCTCAGGTTCTCTGGGTGGGGCGTGCGCCTTGACTTGGCATGAGGCGCTGGAGGCGCGAGGCGCTCGAGGCGAGGCGGAGGCGTAAGCCTCGAAACATGAGGCTTTTTTTACATTTTTGGTTATGTGCTTTGCACTTGACCTTATTTTTTTGTTAGCATTATATTTTTTATGTTTGTATTTTTGTTTACATGTTAACCCTTGCATATTTCTATATATAGCTCCATGCAAAGAGAAGAGATCGCTTGAAACAAGCGAAGTTCCATGATCTTGTATACTTCATGTTCAATTTATCATACATCTACACATACTAGTTCTATTACACACGGATTTGAGTTTGAATTGTAATAAATGTTTTATATTAGTTGCAAGTTTGCAACTTGATGTTGTTATTTGGTTGTATAAGTTGTGAATCTTAGAATAGTTATCGTATATATGAAGAAGCAAGGATGCAAATAAACACGTGAACTAAAATAATTATTACATTTGATTGTGAATAGCAAAATAAAAATAACATCTTTAGTAAAAAAATCGCCGGGGGCGCTGCCCCCACACCCCCGCAGGGGGGAGCGCACCTGCTCCCCCCTAGACCCCCCCCACAGGCTCACTGACCGGGCAGCGAGACCCCCGTCTTGTTGGGGTATGATATGGCAGGAGGGGATGCATATGACGGTTCTCCAACAATATCCAACAAGACAAATGGTTGGGATTCAAGGTGTGTTAGTATTTTTTTACTTCAAACACTAAAAAATGTGGTTCCTGTTATACTTTAGTATTAAGTATAGACTTTAATTCAATACTCATATAGAATTATTGAAGTTGGAACTTGATATTCCATATATTAGTGGCTTTTTTTGAACTACAATGCCTTCATTGCTTATGTATTGCATCTCCTATTAGTGTTAAACTATTCTTGAATGTGTTTTTGGGAAAATTTAATATTATCATATATTTTTTCAATGTATTTTCCTTTAATTTTAATTTTTTTTCCAAAAAATTGAGGCTTACGCCTCGACCGCCTCGAGGCTTACGCCTCGCCTCGATTTCAGGAAAAATGCCTCGGACCGCCTCGCGCTTTTTTAAACCTTGGTTGGGACTATAAAAGGGACTAGGGACAACAAAGCAAAACAAAGAAACTGAGCAAGTAGTCTCAAATTCAATTAAATTCAAGATCAGAAGGTATTAATAAGCAGTAAGATGAAAACACAAGAACCCCTCTAATGCTCTGGTGATAGAAGCAGTGGGCTCCCACTTTAAGGATCAGGGTTCAACCCTAATAAGATGCGACAGAATACAAGTATTGCAGGCAAAACTACGCAAAAAATCATAGAGATATACAAAAAAAACAAATAACGGCATAATTTTCCTCCCGTCAATCAAGGTTCTACATGAAAAAAGAAAGACGTTGAGCCAGTACTTCAAGAATAGTGTCTGATTTAAATCGGGTAGATCTAAAAAAGCAAACATTTGCCAACCCTATTTTCAACGGTTATATGGGTGCCCCCACCCCATTTTTAATTATTTTATAGATTTTTTTGAAAAATAAAGCCATGTATATGTTTATCCTTATATCCTTTCTATGTGTCATTCAAATTTCGTCAGAACAAGAATTCTTATGCCCTCCATCTAGAACATGTACAATTACAGCAATTATGATACCGTTAAAATTTTTATATATAAATGGAAGGCATAGGAGTCTCTGTTCCGGACGAAATTGGAACGACATATTAGAGGGATAGGGATGAATGTACATGACTTTATTTTTCAAAAAAAATAAAAAAAGTCAAAAAATGTGTTGGTTGCCCCAGGGAGCAGCCCATTTTTCCTGTTTTCAATGAGGGCATTGAAAAACCAACGGAAAAAAATCACACATCCAAGAAAGGCGGTTGAATGTATACAAGATGTGTTTTGAAGATAAATCTAGGCAGTTTCCAGAAAGACGGTCCAGGTGGCCGCATATGCCGAGCCGGAGTCGAAGTGTGGGCCATAGTCCACATTCGCTCAATATGCGGTAAAAGTGCATATGCAGCCAAGTAATCCCCATATGTGACGGCATATTTATTAGAGCTTAACCTTGACCCAAAATGTTAGCTTAACCTTGAACCAAAATGTTAACACCCGAATACAATTACACCAAATTAGAGTAAAGCCTCTCTCCCGACTTCGAGTAAATCATCGCATCAACCCCTAACATTCACCTCTCCAGCTATAGTCGCTCCCTCCTCATGCACAGCCTGTCTCCAGTCGCTCAATCGCCATGCGCTCACTCTCTCCGGTCACTGCAACACCATGTGATCTATATCCCTCTAGCTCCAGTCACTGTGCTGCGTGCTCACTCAGATCAGGGTTTTCTCTCTGCAGTCAGTACTTATGGCTTCTAGAGTTCCGTTCTTTTATGGATCTCAACCGACTGTGAAGATTGTTAGTGTGGTTTAGCATTACACTGTTAGTGTGAGTATTGTTTGTATGTATCTCAACTGGTCAGTTCTTGGTCAGCACTTCTTCATATGTTTTAGGATTATGTATATTATGTCATTCAAATTTCATTCGAAACAGAGACTCGTACGACCTCTATCCAAACGGGGTCGATTTAAAAAATCCTGTTACCGTTAAAAAAATGACTGTCTGGATGGAGGCCGTAGGAGTCTCTGTTTCACACGAAATTTTTATGACATAATATAGGGATATAGTGATGAATATTCACGGAAAAAATTTTCAAAAAAAATAAAAAAAATTTTGAAGAAAATAGGGCGGGGGAGCTAAGTTAGCTCCCCCTAGGGGCCTGTTTGGTTGCTGGGTTGGACTGGGTTGGGATGGGCTGGGTTGGGGTGGGTGAATAGTAATCTGTGAGGAGGAAGTACCCTTGTGAATAGTAACCAGGGTTGGGCCAACCCAGTCCAACCCAGCAACCAAACAGGCCCTAGGGGGCAGCCCCATTTTCCTCAAAATGGGTAAAATGTGTATGCCCCCTAGGGGGAGCTAACTTAGCTCCCCCCGCCATTTTTTCACAAATTTTTTTTATTTTTTTTGAAATCTAAAACCGTGTAAATTCATTGTTAAATCCCTATATTATGTCATTCAAATTTCATTCGAAACAGAGACTCGTACGACCTCCATCCAAACGGGGTCGATTTAAAAAATCATGTTACCGTTAAAAAAGTGACTGTCTGGATGGAGGCTGTAGGAGTCTCTGTTTCACACGAAATTTTTATGACATAATATAGGGATATAGTGATGAATATTCACGGAAAAAATTTTCAAAAAAAATAAAAAAAATTTGAAGAAAATAGGGCGGGGGGAGCTAAGTTAGCTCCCCCTAGGGGGCAGCCCCATTTTCCTCTTAAAAAATATATATTGTTATTGTGACTTCTCTTCTACGTTTTGCACTATATCGTTTTGTCACGATGAATCTCTTAACCCAATGCCCTCATATTGTTGAGAACATCTAAGGCATTGGCAGCTATGGCTTGTAATTCCCTGAAGATTTTTTTAAAGGAAAAAGTACGTTAACCGTTTAGGAAAAAAACTTCACCATTAACTCACAAAAAATATAGTATATGGCTTAAAGGCCCAAAAAAGTTGTATCACAGACGACATTGCAAGAAAAATCACGTGTTGAACTTGAATCACATTCTCCGCATAATAACTATCCTACCTGAAGATCAAACTATTTCTTGCCAGGCAAAGAGCCCAAGCCGCCACCACAGTTTTGAATCTTTCCTCTTCCTCGCTAGGTCAATTGGATCCAATAGATTATTTAGGCTCCCATAAACAGGTCAAGCTGTTCATGGCTACTCCATCAAAAAATGAAATACTCCTAAACCCCCTTGCAAGTCATGTAATTGAAGAACATGTGATCCACATCTTCATCATTGTCCGACACACACCAGGTGCAAGCCGCATCTACCCCTTGAAAAAAGGACCGGCCTCACTCCAGTCATGATTATGTCTCGTCTAAACAATCATAACAAGACCTTCATCCGCGTAGGAATCTTCCACTTCTACAATTGGCTACATTCAACCACACAATCTCCAGGATCAAACGGTATTGCACCCTTTAGAGATTTATATGCCTTTCAAACTAAAAAACTACCATCAGACCAACACACGTGGTCTTACCCCATGTCAAGGCCCTCTACACCGTCAAGCAATTGCAACAGCTCCATGAGTTCCTACATGCTTTTTCTGTCAAGTCAGATCTAAAACGAGGAAAAAAAACTCCCCCTTCCCTGGCAGGCTGTCTGTGGTGATGGCCTTCGACCATAATACACTCAACTCTCTTTTTTGAACAAGCTAGAGGAAGCGGGTCTTCTCCTATCTCAGCGCCTACCTGCATTTGTTGTCTGCCTATACTAGCATGTACATCCCATGCCCTTGGAGGCTATTAGCTAAAGTCACGGAATGCATGCTTACTAGTCAGCCCAATTCTAGTGAAAAGCAGGGAGAACGTTCATCCCAAACATTCACTATGCAAATATACAAGTCCGGAGACTGTGTCATAAGACGAGGGAACCTCTCACAAAGAACGCCCTCCTCCAACTAATCATCCTTCCAAAAACGAAACCGAGTTCAACGCTAAGGATCAATATCAACATGGGGCGTACCTCTGGAACCACCAAGAAATGCCACCAAAATATACAAGGAAAAGATCCAAATCATGGGGATGAGGTGACTAGTTGGAGACTCCATAGATCTTCCAGATCAACTTGCACAACATATCATCCCCATCCCCCCAAATGTGAATGATCCAAATTGGTAAGAAGGGACGTGTTCATCTCTTTCACGCTGAGCACTCCAAGACCACCATCCTCCAGTCTAGTGACAATTGTCCAGACAACCAATGCCATCCCGGAAGAATCCCTGGAAGATGACCAGAAAAACCACCTCATGTCGGAATGCAGCCTATCCAGCACCCCAAGACAGATGACAAACAAGAGACAACCCAAGGTACAGCAGTAGCAAACAAGCACGAGGTGACCTCAACCAACCCTCACAAAAATTGATATCCCCCGCCCCCATCCAGACTGAAGGGGACAAAAAAAACTGGCCCTATTAATCTTCATCCCAGATGTTGTGCCAAATAGCTACAACACCATCAAAAGCCTCTTACAACTCTCAGCTCCGCCTTCCGCAAAAAGGACGGCACCATCCGCGTATTGGGACCGATACTTCCTCCCTATAGTAACTTGCACAAAAACCACCATCCACTGCTCACTCCACCATAACTGTCAACGCATCCACCACTAGAATGAACAGCAAAGTCGTAACCGGGCACCCCAGACAGCAAAGTTGTAACCGGGCGCCCCTGACAAACCCCCTCTGAGGTTGAAAAAAATCACCATCAAATGCCCACTAACAAGAACTTTACACTTTCTAGTCAAGCAAAAACTTGAGTACAATAAATCTATTTGTAAAGAGAGCTCCAGTCAGCAAACAAATTATAATCACACAACAAAGAGTTACTTTTATTTTGCAATTTCGAAAAGATGATCAAACATATGGGGCAGCCCATAGGAAATCAAGTTTGTGCACATGCTCTCGCATGTAGATGATTTCATGTAGTACTCCATGACAAAGATCGAAATACATAGTAGATACTCTTAGTCTCCATGTGATTTTTTAATTGTGCTTGATTGAAATCACATTGTACTAAAAGTTATATTCTTAATATTTCGTATTACTATATTTATTATTTTTTATTAAAATTATACAAACTGCATAATCGACACAATACTATATATACAAACCTGAAACCTATCCTCTTATTCGCTTCCGACCTCCTGACCGAATGAATATCGCATACCAAGTTTATGAACCTCAAATTTAAGTATAGAAAGTGAAATTCATCCACTAAATTCTTTTGAGGCTCTAGAGAATTTAGAGGCTTATAACACGAATGAAGAAGAGTCCTCAAGTGATGATCAACTGACAAAAACTGCAGTGTCCCTACCACAAACAGCAAAAGTCATATCTCATCATGTTCTGGTTTTAATCCTAAAGTTACACAAAATTTTAAGACCAGCTCAAGAACTTCAAGAAATAGATTAAGGTGAAAAGGCAAAGAAAAGGATGGAAGAACTTGTGGCAAAACCTAGCAAGCATACAAGGTTGGCAAGCCAAGCATCTAAACCCTCAGATTATATAATGAACATTCTCATTTGGAATTGCTGTGGTATATATAACGATTCTACTTTGGCGCATTTGAATAAATTAATCAAAATCAGTAAAAATAGTAAATTACTATGGTGGATATTATAGAACCCATGGTTGAAGAAGGAAGAGCGAGGAAAGTGCCTCCTATTCTAAATAGGCAGCAAACATTCATAAATTCTGAAGCCTCTAATAAACTGTCTGCTTACCAAAGCTGGAATTGATAGCAAATTTACACTTGTAAAGTTAAAAACCTCTTTCAAGAGGAGTGCTATGTTTCCAGTAGTTATGCCTCCACATATAAACATAATGATAATTCAGCTACAAAGTACAGAAAATCCATTGTCCCGGTTTCAAAAAACCTAATTATGAGAGAGAAATAATCGTGGTATAATCACTTCAGTGGGACTGGAATAATATAAGAAAGGTTAGACGATTGTTTAACAAATGCCAAACGTTTGAAGTGAAAATCATCTATATTAGAACTGCTAAGCAAAGGAAACTGAAGAAACTCCATTTAGATTTCAGAATATGCGGAAACTTCACTAGGATTTCCACTCTGTTGTCTATGTGTCCTGGTGTAACTTCTATCTGGGAAATGGAATGAAAACTTTAGCCAGTATGTTAAAACTTTTAAAATGACTCTAAAGAAGTGGGATAGAGAAGTTTTTGGCAATATAGATCGGCATCATCTCGGTAGCATTCAAAAGATTAGAGAAGTTCGGGATAGATGGAGAGAGCAGGAATAAGTCCCCGGAGAGTTGCGGGAGTGAGTCATCAGAGAGGAAAAAACGTTAATAGAGGGAAGGGGAGGCAGAGGGCCACCAATGGAAGATGTGAAGGGCTACCGCTCAAGTGGAGAGGAAGTCGGAGGAAGGCTGGCAAGTTGTGACTCATTGAAAGCATCCCCTCCTGGGACTTCAGTGTTTGTGATGCGGTGTTCATGGCCAACGGGCGGTGGACTGTTCAGCACCCACCACGATGCTTTGCCTGCAGATGTTAAGGCCATAGGCATTTCAATTTCTATAGTGAAGCATGTGGTTCTTCAGTTGCTGGCACAGATTCTCGTTCCCCCCTCTAAGGTGTGAAAGCCTACAGAGATGGCTGGCCAATGTGGGGTTGAGAGACGATCTTTCGCTATGGTCAAGGGAAGCATCTTCAGTCCAAAAGTATCAGAGAAGATGGAGGGCTTGCTGATCAGCGTGTGCACAAAGGGGGGATGGGACATCTAGACCATGGAATCTGACCTCAAGGAGATCATGAGGATCGCATTTTCATTGGATGTTGTTCGCACTGACAAGAATGTGGTCTGTGCTCGAGGCCTTTGAGAGAAGGGTATGGGAGTGCTGCTCTCTGAAAACCAACCAGAAGGTAAAATCTGCGGTGCAAACCGCACTTTATTGATGGAGAACAAGCGGTGATGAGGAGCCAAGTGGAGCATGTGATAGGGGTTAAGGATGTCAACTGGTCATGTTCGGGGCGGGTTTTAGTATTCCCAAACCCGTACCTACTTATAAAATCACTACACAAACTCACTCATTTAATTAATGGGTAATTCTAAGCGGATATCCATATATCCATCAGGTATCCATATAACCCCATGACTATCCATATATACAGTAAAAAATCACTTCGAAAATAACCATGCATACACCATATTCTTAAAGAAAGATAATAAAGAAAATAATGCAGAAACTTCACATACAAATTCAATGCGGAGTCAATTCTAAATCATTTAGGGGAACAAATTGTTTGATGCTGCTTGAGACATATATTGAATAGAAGTATCGAAGATGCATAACAAGTTGACATTTAGTTCATAAGAACATGTATTATGTGAATTCAATGAGAGGACGCCAAATACATGCAACATATATGCAGGGAATAGCATGGAATTGTGTTAAATGGATTATTTATATCTTTTGGATTAAAAATATATTTATGTTAGAGATACAAAAAGACAAATGAATCTAAATTAGGGAAAGAATGGGGTAAATAATATCGAGACTTTTAAATAGCACGGTTGAAAATGATTCAACATGGGTTAGGTTTGTCTAGCTTGAATAATGTGAAACACATAAACACACACATATATGCAATGTTGTAAAAGACACCTGACTAGCCTGACTAGTCTAATCACTGGGGTGGGAGACCGAGTACCAATTAATTCCGACTACGTCCACTAGTCAACCAATTTTTGCTTGAAGATACCATATTTTTTTTACTTTTTTATAAGCAAACTTATTCCAGTATGCTTAATGTTTTATTTAAATTCAATTACTTCTTTTGACTCATTATGATAGCAAAAATATATATAAATCTATGTAAATATATAATAATATATATACAAAAATGATTTATGTATTTTAAAAATCAAAGCCAATTAAAGTCCAACTAAATCCGATTAATCACCCAACTGCTGATTAATCCTTAGTCAGTGACCTGACCGACCGAGTACCGACTACCGACTTTTGCAACCTTGCATATATGTATGTTAGGTTTGTCTAGCTTGAATAACGTGAAACACATAAATACACATATATGTATATGCCCATGTACTTGTGTATGTGTGTCCGGATTCAGGTACCAAGAAGGAAATACCAAATTCGAATCCGTACCCGCATGGGTAGCAAGTTTCAAACCCAAACCTGTCCAAAAATAAATCGGACGAGTTTCGAGTCATCAAATGAAGCGGGTTCGGGTTGGGTACCAAACGGAACCATCCAAATTGACATCCCTAATCAGGGTACCCTTCCTCTCAAGGAACCTAGGAACCTTGAAAATTGCACTTAGAGAAATTGGAGAGGTTGGTGAGATCTCTTAGACGGTCGAAAACTGGGGATTGATGTTGACGCAATTGTAGTTATTAGGATAAAAAAAGGGTTCACACTTGAGCTCAAATGAACATTTGTTGTGGGTCGAGTCACCTTCGAGATTTTCGTCAAAGAAATCACCCCACTACCATTGTTGAGGTTGTTGGATGCATCTTCAACCTTTTCGACAGCAAAGGAGGTTGTCAATGATGAGCTATCAGAGCTCGTCAGAGAAGCTTCTTTGGAGACTGCCCAAGGCCTTAAATGTCGGATTTCGATTTCGTTTCGGTGACTGACCGAAATGAAATTTCGACTGAAACTTCTATCATTTTGATCGTTTTCTCAACTAAGGCCCCTAAATTTCGGCCGATATAGGGCATTTCAGCTGGATTTCGATTACCCACCAAAATCAAAATTCGACCGAAATTCGGTCAAATTTCGGCGATATTTGAGGCCATGACATTGCCATCGGGGGCGAAAACCATCGACTCAGTAATGTTGGAGGAGACCACGATTCAGGGGGTGTTACACAGATTCAAAGACCTTCGATTGCAAAGAGCGTTGGCACCTGAATCCTTAGGATTTATCGAATTTGACGTCTGTAATGCTACAAATGGGTCATAGAGCTTTTTTAAATGAATGATAAGGGAGGTGGCTCTTAAGAGTTGTATATTGAACTCTATCTCAAACCCGATCCGATTATGTGATGGTTTGAGAAACCGATTTTGCCTCTTTGAATCGGTGAACTACCCTTATCAGGTATGGTTTCGAACTCGATTCTTTTGGGCACTAGAGAATACATTTCGAAAGACCATAGCAGACCTGACCTTAGAGAGATGGGACCCATCTCCGCCACACCTTTTCAAGAGGCCCATAAAGCTACCAGAGCCGGTGGTAGAAGCTACTCAACAATGAAGATTATCGCCCAACAAATTCCACTGAGTCCTCCATGGGTGTGTTGGGGGAGGGTGGATTAAGCACTACAGAAAACGAAGATGGGCATCTTCACCGCGAATTTCAAATGCTAAAGTGGGTGTGATGATTACCACAAGATTGCCAACAATCTCCAAGTCTGGAGCGGGTCCGAGTGTGGTAGCTCTGAATATGCAGCAAATTGTAATCATATAACCTCATAGAAAGGCCCTTCTTCGGAGAAGCATTGCTGAAATGTCAAGTGGGTTTCCCACCACGAGCAAAAAGAGTTTTGTTCAATGAAGATCACAACTTCGAACGCTTGGGGTCTAGGCGACCCGAAAAGGCGGAGATCTTACGGTGCCTCTTGAATGGGTGGTTCTGTGACCCTGCCTTGCTACAAGAGACAAAGATACAAGAATGGACTGGTCCATTGTGAAATTCCATGGGGATGCCAACATTCTCAGTATTTCAAGTGATGGATACAACTGGCAGCACAAGGGGAACTGTTAAAGAAAAGGATCAAAGAGGGAGACACAAACTCGAATTCTTAAGGTTGCGAGCAGGAGGAAAAGACAAAATTTGATACATGATGTGATGGTTGATGATAAGTGTGCAGAAGGAGATTGGGAGATGGGTAAGGAGCTAGATGCATACTATTATGGAATTTCCCATAAAGACAATAAAGGTCTTTAGAGTTGGACAGGGACGAAGGCATCTTCTATCTCAAGGCATCAAGTTGATCAGCTGATGAGGACTTTCGATCATGACAAGGTGAAAGATGCAATATAGAGTCTATATGCATGGTGCACCTGTTCCGGATGACTATCCGATTTTGGCCTATCGAGGATTTCAGGAGTATGGGCAATGATGCAATGGTTGTGCTGAAGGAATTTATAAGTGGTAATGCAAACTTTGATAAGATCAACAAAGCGCTCTTTCTTTGCTTCCAAAGAAGGAGGTAGTCAAATATGTGAAGGATTTCCATCACATTGATCTATTTAATGTCATCTATCTTGTGATTGCCAAGATACTAGTTAACAAGCTTAATGAGGTCCTAATGATATCATCTCACTATTCAAGTTCACTTCCATTCCTAGAAGGTAAATGGTGACAGCTTGACAACAGCCACTGAGATCATAGCATATTGGAAAAGGTGATGATCAAATAGTCTCCTTTGGAAGGTAGATTTCTCAAAGACATGAAATGTAGATTCATGTTTCTTCGTGCTGGCAAGACGAGGTTTTCTAGACATGTTAACCTCTTAGATGAAAAGATGTGCTACTGTCGTAGCCTACTCGATGCTCGTAAACAAGCACCCCGAGGGAGGTCTCTTGTCCGTGTAACAAGGGGTTCGAGATCCCCTTCAGCACCTATTTTATTTATCTTGGCTACGAATTTCTTGCGTATGTGGTGAAACAAGTGGCATGCCAATTCATTGTGGGATACTCTCTTGGAGATATCTCCAACCCTATGCAAATGACACTATCTTCTTTATTGAAGAGGGGAGGAAGAGGTAATAGGAATAACTATGGTGTTTGAGATATTTGGAGAGCAGACTAAAGCTTAACATGAGCAAGTGGCCAGTTATCCTTTTTGGTCTCTCATTTACAAATGCAATGGACGGAGGTAAAGACGCGGACCAGCATGAGGTCCCCCCTTATTCGCTACCTAAGTTTGCCCTTGAACTGCGGAAGACTTCGAATTGCATATTGGCTCCCAATCACTAAAATAATGGAGAGAAAACTCGAGGGGTGGAAGCCCTCCTAACTTTTATATGGCAATCATCCAATGCTTGTGAAAGCCTTTCTCGCAACAATTCTAGTATTTTTTATGCCGTCAAGGCTGCTTCTTGGAGTTCCTTGCCTGAAGAAAAATATGAACAAAGTCCTACTGAAATGGAGCTAGGATAGAACCTCTCTAATGGTCTGGTGGTAGAAGCAGTGGCTCCCACTTTAAAGGACCAGGGTTCGAATCCTACTAGTGAAAAAAAAATTAAAAAAAAATGGAGCTAGGATCTGGGGACACTGTGAGGATTTATGTTGTTGATTCATCCGTGAAACGTAAGGCATTTTCGCCCAGCCTTCTTTAGTGTATCGCCAATTTTTCTTCATATATGCCTTCTATGAGTGCATTTGTGCCTTAAATCCTCAATTTCCTTTGCTCTTTCGATCGATTTTAAGGGACAGTTGCTCTTTTCTTTTCTGGATGATAATTCAATCGATTAAGGGACATTATCAACACGATTCCCATAATTGTTTGCCTTATCGTCAAACCTTGACGCGTCGATATCGGAGTGTTGGATGGATGGAACATGGATGCACACCTTCCATTAAGATTTTTCTGACTAACGCATGGAGGAATTCTTGGAACTTTAAGATGTTTTTAACACTTAGTTGGTGGAAGGGTTTGTAGGGACGGAGTTTGATCAGTTCTTCAACCCTACAAATCTACTGACAGATCACCAGTTACAGTGCTTGAAAAGTAGTCCAATAGATTTATTAGGAACTGAAAGTTCCATTTTATATTAAAATCTTCTTTGGCTAATGCGTCACGAGAATCTTGACTAGAGAGATCAATGGCAGACACTTCTCAGAATGTGATGACAGATGTCCACTTTGTGAAAAGGAGATGGAGTTGTTAGACCATCTTTTTTTTGATGCTCTAGACCATCTATTTTTACAGGCAAGACGACAGTTCATCTAACAGGATATGGGGCCGGATGGGTGGATTCTTGTGAGTTTCTAGGACTCAATTTGTAATGCAAGATTCCATGCCAATATAGAGGTGATTCCCTCAATTGAGATAATACGGGCAATCCGGCTATCTCAAAATGGTGTTTTCTTCCTTTCACGACATTTCTATGTGGAAAATGTAATTCATCATGCCACCTCTCCTCAAGTCATGGCTCCAGTAAGTTTTGTAACATCGGATTTTATCCTTTAACTTAATCTACGCTGGTGAATACATCTTTGCGTGTTTTCCCGTTTTGCCTCAAAAAATTCTCAACTGAGCTCACAAATACCAAAAAGAAGTATATGGAAATAATCGAGGAATATAAAAGCCTTTTGAAACAAAAGACCAAAGCATGTTGGTCGGCAGAAAGAGATAATGATACGATCTTCCACATAACCATTGACGGCAGGGTTTGTTGGGTAAGACAGAGCAAGTTTACGAGGTTGGGGGAGGAATTACGATGTTTCAAAGGTTGTAGAGGTAATTGGAAAAGATTATAGGGTCTGTCGGTAAAAATCCCTAAATAATATGCTTTCCCTTGAGTCCCCATTGTTTCCAGTATGCATGAGAAGAAATAACGCTGTCGCTTTGCTTTGTGGTCATATTGATGGTTCTGTGGAAGATAGTATCATTATCATTATATTGATGCTCTGTCTTACCCAACAAACCCTGTCGTCAATTTTAACTATATTTGAGTCAAATACTTGGGTTAGTCTTGAGTTAAGCTAACCAATTTACCATCGAACGGTTAGCATTAGCCAAAATAAAAAAAAGAATAGGAAAAAATATCCTGCAGACGTTCTTGTAGGGGGCTAAGCAACGGCGGCAGGCGGGAGGGCCTCCATCGTCGGCGGGGGAGGGGGGCGAAGCGGCGGCGGTAGGGGGGCCTCCATCGTCGACGGGGGGGAAGCAGTGACGGCAGGGGGGGAAAGCAGCAGGGGCTGGGGGGAGGGGGGCTCCATCGTCATCGGGGAGGAGGGGGGAGGAAGCAGCAGCAGCCGAGGAGGGGGCCTCCATCATCAGGGAGGGCAGGGAGGGAGAACTCCGTCGTCGACGAGGGGGAGGGGGACTCCATCGAGGGGGGGGCCCTCCATCATCGGGAGAGGAGGGGAGGAGTCCATCGTCGACGGGGGAGGGGAGGGAGGGAGGGAGGGAGGGGGCGAAGCAGCAGCGACCGGAGGTTGGGGGGGGACAAAGCAGCAGCAGGGAAGGAGAATCCATCATCCGCGAGGGGGGGGGTTCAATGTCCGCGAAGGAGGAGGGGGGGCCTCCATCGTCCGCGGGGCGGGGGGGCCTCGGGGCAGGGATCAGCATCGTCGGGGGCGGGGGGGGCGAAGCAACGACGGCAGGGGGGCCTCCATCGGCGGGGGGATCTCGGATGATGGAGTGGCACTCAATGTAAATTTAATAAACAAAATGGGTATAATGTAAAAGAACATAACGGAATATGGCTAATTTTAACGGGTAAATTAACGGGACTTAACCGCAGGGTCTGTAGGGTAAGAGTTAGCAAGTTTACAGGGTCCGGGGAGAAATTATGATGTTTCAAAGGTCGTAGAGGTAATTGGAAAAGATTATAGGATCTGCTGGGTAAAAATCCCTATTATTTATACAGAACTTATGTGGTTTGGCTCCAATCGAGGATAAGATGCAAGAAAATCGCTTAAAGTGGTTTAACCATTTGCAAAGGAGGTCAGTCGATGCACCGGTTAGAAGATGCGAGTTTTAGGATGTTGAGCCAACTAAAAGAGGGCGAGGAAGGCCAAAGAAGTGTTGAATGAGACTATATGAAGGGATCTTAGTTTTCTGTATCTAAACCCGAGAATGACCCAAGATAGATATGAATGGAGGCAAAAAAATCATGTATTTGACCCTACTTAATGTGGGAAAAGGCTTCGTTGTTGTTGTGTTATGCTTGATTTTGATATTGATTTTTTTCTTTTGTTTTTTATTTTGATTATTCTTTGATTGTCTGATAATGTATGTAGATTTTGTGAGCTTGAAATTATTTAAATCTGCTCCCATCATTTCTTATCCAATGCAACATCCTAGACGTAGCTCGAGGGCTAACAAGGGTACCTTGGATCAAGGCCTTAAATGTTGATTTCGGTCATCATTTCGGTATCGACCAAAACAGAATTTCGGTGGAATTTCGATCGGAATTTCGGTCATTTCGATCATTTTTTGTACTAGGACCCCATATTTTGGTCATTTCGGTCGAATTTCGATTTCGACTGGATATCGATATTCGACAAAAATTCGATCGAATTTCACTGAAATTTGAGGCCATGCCTTGGATGACTTCCTTCATAGTAGCGAAACATTGGAGCCCACTATAAATGGAACTCCTCTAAAATTAATCAAGATCATCCTATCCTGGAACATAAAGAGCTACACCGTCATGGAGAAAAGCTGAAAAGGCATACCACTACGAGATATGCATAGGAATGGGAGGAAGATATTATTCTACTTCAACAACAACAAAGCCTTTTCCCCCATTAAGTAGGGTCGGTTAAAATGGAAAAGCCTTCTCCCACGTAAGTAGGGTCGACTACATGGATTCTTGCTCAAATCCATGTTGAAAGATTTGACAATTTTTTATTCTGATTGTCGACTACCTAACGCAACCCCACAAGGGGAGATTTGAACCCTACTTTTTTGGGTGATAGACACAATCAGGCCATTTAAGTGGGTACCAAATATTATTCTACTCCAAGATAAAATTTACAACATCTATTACAAAGCAGGAGATGCAGCAGCTGGAGAAACAGTGTTTTCTCCATCCATGAGAAGAAGGCAACTGGAAGGTCAGGACTTAGGAGGACAGCATGGAAGACTTCAAACTTTAGGTTGGAGGCATCTTCAATGCATTAAGGGTGATGACATCTATCTTGAGGAGATTGGCTTTTTCAAAAAAAGATCTTGAGAATGGCAGATTATTTTATTTTTGTACTTTGTGTATAGATCAGTGGACCCGTCTCGATTGGTGCACTGATCATACAGTTATGAAGGCCCTTCCGTGAACTTAGCATGATCATACACCTTTAATGTGGTCCTCTAGTGATAATAGATGCATCGGTGTCAACATCAAGTTTGAGACATAATACTAGCATGAACCTGATTACAGGGAGTTGTTAGCTGATTATGGGGAAGGGAGCGGACAGAATCATTGACCCCTCCAAACTAGATATGAAATAGTGATCACTCTGTTTATTCCTCATTGATTTCAGTCACAGGTAGGAGGGAAGATTATCTTGTCAAACAAAAATGCAGGTTCCAAGCCTTACTGAACAAAACATCATTACTCAAGCTACAGAATTGGTGGCGTGAGGGAGCATGACCAGAAGATTGAGGTTTAATAGATGATAGCACGCTAGCCTCCAGTGCCTCGTTTGAGAAAAAAACTAGATCCTGCAATTATTGATCAAATCCAGTATTTCTTTATATGGATAGCTTTAACCCTCTAACAACAGACAAATAATATCCCATTAATATGTTTAACTAAAGGAGATAAACTCAACAAGAAAAGGTAGAGCCCCAAAAAATCCACAGGAGTGTTGAACAAAATCACAAACTGTCATAACTGAAACAAATGGTACTAAAATGGAAATTATGACAGAAGTCCTTATCTTCTGATGGTTCAATTTAGTTCCTTCTGCTCTTTCCTTTCTTGCCTGGACCACCAGATTTGCTCTTGGCCTTCCCTTTGCCGCTTTTTCCCTTCTTTCCATGTGTCCCAGAGCCGCGAGATCTCAAATCTTTTTTCATACGCCTATCAACTAGTACCTTTCCCTTCCCAACCCTCACTTGCACGCCTTTCTTTGCAACAACTAGCTCTTTTTTGGGCCTCTTCGGCACTGCCTTCTTGTAGACCTGATCTATCATCTTCCTCTTAGATCGGTCAGATATGTCTGCCTGGTCAGAAATGGATGTTGCCTTCTTACGAGCCTTCTCCAGTCTTTTCATTGCAATGCGCTTCTTTCTAGCTTTAGCCTCTGCGACTTTCTTAGCTGGGCGCGCATCGATTGCCCTGAATTGTGCCTTCATGGCAGCAACCTCTTCCTTACTCACAGGTTTCATGAGCTGCCGATGTCTCCTTTCCTCTTCAATAAACCACTTAGGTAGACCTTCATCATCGTAGGTGTACTTGTTGTAGGCATCATCAAGAATGTTCTCTCTAACTTTTTTCCTCAACATCTTCTTTGCATAGGCTAGGATTTCAGCTTTTGAATCATCATCATAATCTTCAGAATCATCGCTCGTGTCTGTCTCTGCAGGAACAATCTCAAAATCATCTTGAGGTAGTGCTTGCTTCTCCACCGCAGTGTATTTTGTTTTGGATTGATTCAGGATGAGGTTTTGGGATTTTTGAACTTTTTCTTTCTCTTCTGTTTTCTTCTCTAATTCATCTTCACTATCACTGTTAGCTAGATTCCCTTCCACCATCACATCGGCAAATACATCCTGACTGAACCACTTCTCTGCAATCTCCTCAGCGGTAGGCTGTTCATCTTCCAGTGAAACCATCAATGGGTTTAACTCATCATCATGCTTTCCAGAGTCTGAATCATCATCTGATCGAGGCTCATACTCATCACCATCCAACTCCATGTTTCCATCAGAAAGTCTCCTCCTTGCACATTTAGTGGCCTTCTTGGTGCTCCCCCCTCTTCTTTCAATGAAAGAATCGTATGCTTGATCAAAAAGTTTATCAAGCTCATCCTCATAACGCATCCGTTCCTCCTCGGAATCAACGTCGCTGGAGGATTCTTTAGACTTGGTCAGAAGAATATCTCCATCATCAACATCTTTGAATTCATCATCTTCATCGTTAAAACTTGAGGATTCCAGTGCAGCGAGATCTTTTTTCCCTTTGATAGCGGCAAGGGAAAACAGGTCACGATCAAAATAGCTATCTTCAGTCGCATCAATCTGCATTCCAGTTGCCTTGCGAGATTTATCCTTAGCCCGTCTTTTTGCAGCCATTTTTTTCTGCCGTTTCCTCTTACGCTCAAGAGCATTCGTCAACTCTTCCATTTCATTGATCATGCGGTCATCTTCATTTTCCTCTGCCTTCTCCACCGTATCAGCAATTTTAGCATCACCTTTCTGAGCCGGTGATAAAGCCTTTCGGATACGCAAGCGCCACTTCAAAAGATGCTTGAAGCTGTGCTTATCTAAAACTCGCAAGTCTTCACATAGGGTTATGACCTCCTCTGTGGTTGTATCATGGGCTTTGATATCTGAACATGAAGGGTCATCAAAAGATATCGAATTCACGGAGCCAAGAACTTCCAAGGGAGTTTCTGACCAAACAAAATCTGAAGCAAGCCCAACTTTCCGCAGTGTTGTGTTTCCATCTTCATACCCCTCCCGGTTTCTTTTCTGCTTAGATCCCCGAAGGACATCTACAACCTTCGACGGCTCATTCACGCCCTGAAAAAGGTGCTTCACATCAAGAAGTCGGGGGTCGATCTTGGCAGGCGCTTTGTATCGTAGTCCCACAACGTAGATTTCTGCAGACGTGGAACGACTTGCCACTGGTTTGGTTACTTCAACTTTTTCAAAGAGCTGCTTAAGACAGTAGAGGACAGCACTGTAGTCTTGAGAACGGAAAACCTTGGTGACGAAGGTGCCCTTGGGCGCCAGGAACTCGGTGGCGAGCCTGAGAGCGTCCACGACAAGGGAGGACTGCGTGGTGGCCTCCTGCGCCCAGGCTCCACCGACGTTCGGGGACCCGTCGTGGAGGACGGCCTCGAAAGCGGGGCAGCCATTGGAGTCCATGAGCCGCTTGATGGAGGCCCTGCATCGGGTGGTGGTGATATCTTCAACGATGGAGTGGGCGCCTCGGATGGGGCGGATGGGGAAGAGGTCGACACCGAGGACGAAGGAGCCCGCGGGGGCGTGGCGAACGGCAACCTGGAGCCACCCGCCGGGGGCGGCGCAGAGGTCGAGGACGGAACGGGCGGAGGGGAGGAAGCGGAACTTGGCGTCGAGCTGGATGAGCTTGAAGGCCGCGCGGGAGCGGTAGCCCTGCTCCTTCGCGAGGTGATAGAACTTGTCCAGCCGCTGCTTCCCCTTCGTCTTCGCCTTCCCCATTGCTCCGACGACTGCTACCTGCTGCGCTTGGGAATGAGAGGTTTCTTATTTTCTGATTGCCAAAACCCTAACTGGTGGGGATCCGTGGTACCTGCCTTTGTCCCGGGTATTCGGGTCACCTGAAAAGAGTAGAATCCGTTCACAAATGGGTAACTTGCTCTCCAATTAGGGATGAAAATGAATGCGAATATATTCGTATCCGATCCGTTATCGTATTCATTTTATACATATTTTGACATTCGTATTCGTATTTATTTTAAAATGGATGCGGATATGGATGTCATTTTAGCATTCGTTAATATTCGCATTCGTATTCGTATATTCGATTTCGAACGTAAGTATAGTAATATATTTATTTATAAATGTGGGTAACAACATTTTATGATTGCATTCACCATCGTTGATATAATTTTTATGAAATTGCATTATCTGGTATATCTATTTTATGTTTAAACCATCCTAAACATGTGTATTAGTAAATTATTTTTGTTAGTATTCGTATCTGATTCGTATTCGTTTTATATTCGTATTCGTTTTTAAGGATATGGTAACACATTTTTCACATTCGTCGATATTCATATCCGCATTCATATTCGTATCTGTAAATGGATAAGGATATGATTATACATACATTCGTATCTGTATCCGACCGTTTTCATCCCTATCTCCAACACACCAAGCAGCTACAGTTTTCTTCGAAGCCGAATGTAAAATCCATGACTAAGAATGTTAATGGAAATTAAAATCTATACGGGAAAATTATAAAAAAATATGATCATATCATGTATCGTCTAATTGCGTGGATGAAATCGAGATCTTGGACAAATTTAGCGAAAATTAGAGAGAGAGAGAGAGAGAGAGAGAGAGAGAGAGATTGCAACTATGCATGCCTTTATTTAGATATAGAAACAAGATTTAGGTTAGAGCAAATGGAGTTTGTAAAAGAATGACGATATCCATATTAAAGAGTAGACATCAATAATGAATCCATGATTCATCTACTTTATATGGACATCTTAGCAAAATCTCCTTAATAAATCACTGATTAAATTCCCTAAAATTGATCAGTTAACATTCATTAATTATGCTTAAATTAGGGTTAAATTCTGTAAATAATTACCCTGTGTTTTGACCTTGATAGAGTCTATTGTTTTATGTACAAAAATAAAGCATTCTGACATCATTTCTCTTCTTTTATGTTCTTTGATTAATTAACTAACATGGCATCAAGGATTAAAATCTTTAAAAATCAGAAAATCAACAGAAAATACAAAAATGTGACATTGTATGTTATGTGCATATATTTATCTTTGTGGTTTTTATTTTACAATTTTCTAACCTATAAAAAATCCATAAAAATTAGATTAACTATATATTATATATAAATTAATCCACTTATTAAATTAAATTAAAAATATAAAAAATATAAAGTATAAAAATACGGTATTTTATTATCTATACAGTACCTATAAAAATATGTTTTGTATAGTTGACTTCTTTTGATTTTGGATCCTTCATTAAAGTTGTAGACAAGCAACTTTCATGTTGACCACATTTTCATTTGACTTCGTTTATTATTTTTTCCTTTGCATTTTATTTTATTTATTTAATCCTCAATTTTATTATTATTATTATTATCTTAATTTTATTTACTTTACTTTTTAAATTTTTATTTTATTTTCTTCCCTCTTTCTTCTCTTTTTCTTTTCCCTCTCTTTTTCCCGCTCTCTTCCCTTCTCCTCTCTCTCTCTCTCTCTCGCTCTCTCCATTTGTCCTCCCTAGGTCACATGCTCTGCATGTGACCCCACCCTGCCTCCCTTTCTCTCTCTTAGCCACGTGTTTTGCACATGCCTTCCCCTCCCTCTCCTTCCTCAAACGCGATGCACGAGGTCCACCCCCTTCCTCCTTCGACCATTCTCTCGTCCTCCTCTGCAACGGCCTTCCATAAACACCTCCCTCCCGTGGTGGTTGTGTCGTCGGGCATCAACACCTCGTCTCTCCCACCATTACGTCCACCTCCTATAAAGCCTCTTCGTCAGCGAGCTTCGACGCCATCCGCCCCTCTCCCCTTGAGCACTGGTTACAGCGGTTTGCTCCCAAATATGGCGAGATCCATGGGTTTGACCTGTGTAGCTGCTCCTCTGGGACAACCAAGCCATGCGGTGACCACCCAATGTTGAGGAAAAGATTGGAGAGACCCTTTATGCATCCATCTTTCCAAGCGACCCATCTTCTTCCTCTACATTCTTTTTCTTCCTCAACAATCGATCTTTACCATCTGATCCTCGACTTCATCATTAACGCACTCTTCAACATCAATCGTGCTTTGTTGCATGACCATCGCTTTCGACGATCGCCAGTTGTCCGCCACCTCAACTGGGCCCTAGCTCCACCCGTGAGCTCCTCCGCCAACCACGTCGAGCTGCATACTTCTCCAGCAAAGCTTCACTGCCGCTCGTTACCCCTTCAACCTCACATTGACAATCACCATCCACCCACCAACTACTCCTCCTCTGCCTCGCCCTCTAGCCACTCGGTCATGTGTCAGTCGAGTTTCCATCTACTCTACCAACCGTTGTCGCCCTCCGCCACAACAGAAGCCCGCCGTTGTCCGATGCCAATGCCTCTCGCCTTCGTCATTGACGCCATTGGATTAGGCTAGACCTTGATCAACCAGCTCCCAAGACTCCACATCACCCTCCCTCGAATCTACATGATCCAACCATGTGAAGGATCGGGTGTTGAGCCATAGTCCCAAACCCGAGGCTGTCCTCGAACCTCCAGACACGTGCCACATTCAGGCTCGATGCCCGAGCCTATGCCTCGCCTCCCGGACCTACGCCAACACGTGCATAGCACGTGAAGGCTGGGACAATTGCATCTAAGACCTTGTCATTCCTAAGAATTGCAAAAGAGCATCCGCCAGCCAACTGCTCATGTGACGCACGTAGCACCTTGAAAAAATTAGATCAGAACCCAGGCGAGTTTCGTATATTGCAGATAAGTCCTCCAGCGGATACCTTGATAAGAAAGTATTTACTTTATTACATTTTAGTCTTTGAAATTTCATTTAAGCATATCTTTTTCATTTGAACTCCGATTTAAGCGCACAGTATGTCATATTGAAGCTTGTTGAATGCTCTATCATAGTATATATCTTGTGGACATATTAGAGGATAGCTATTGATGACCACTATATAAAGTGTCTAATGACTGTGTAGGCCTATTTTAATAGATTTGCGTTATCTTGTATTAAGAAAATTATTGATCTAATCTACAAGGATTCAACTGCGAGGACATTTAATCTGATTAATTTTCTATTAATTTTAATCATATTTTTGAGAAATTAATCTCTATAGGGGCTCAATTGAGGCAGAGGAGATATTTTATGTGATTAAAGTCTATTATTTTTGAGAGAAATTACAGGGAATTTTGAGGTCAAGTATCCTTAAATGAAATCATTAAGTGACCTTATTATCTGCAGGATTATCATTAATTGATTAACCTTCTTGCCTATAGCTTGGATTGATTTGAAAAATATTTCTTGAATTTTTTTTGATGTGTGATTAATTTTAAGGATTAATAGATTACTTTGATTGAGGATTGAAAGAAAAACCACATATCTTGTGCTTCACTATTCCCTATGTTTATTTTGCTTCTCTGCTTGCATTTCATCATTGCATCTCTTTTATTTTATATTCACTTTATTTTCTAACACAGATATTAACATAGAAATTAACTATTTATTTAAATTAATTTGAAACTACGCAACTAGAAACCATCCATTCCCTGTGTTTGACTTTAGTAAACATACCAAGTAAAAATTTCTCTACAATATTCAAGATTTATGCTTTTTGACGAATCGTATTCCGCCTCCTATACTACAAATATTGATAATTAAAGAGATGGAAAATACCATTCATCAAATGGCACCGTTGTCGGGGAACGACATATTTTAGGGTTTTAGATTAAATTTCTATAATCAATTATTGTGAGTTAAATTTCTGTGTCATTTTTCTTTCATTTTCTTTTGTCTTGCATTCAATTTCTACATTTTATTTGCATTTCTCTCTCATTTCAGATACTAACCACAATTTCTCTCTTTGTAAATAGTTCAGAGCAGATTTAGGTTTAATTTTCTACCACATTTACATGGTCTCTATTAACCATGATTTTTGTAATAATTTGACTGAACTCTTTATGGTGTGTCGGGTTTGTTTCATCCCCTTTTATGTGGTTGGGACCCGATTTGAGTGACGTAGGAATTAGGTGTGCATATGCTAGCTTAGATAGTTATCCTTGCTTGTGCTCGTAATTTTTAGGCTACACATTTTCACTAACAAGATGTACTAGTAGCTCGTTCAACTTAGCTAAATTTTAAATCAATTCTTTATGCTAGTAGAACTATTTGCTTACGGTGTTTTCATTTGTGCATATCATTTAGGAAAATTTTAATTCATTATCTTGCATCCCACATGAATAACGTGGGGAATCACTAAAAGTCTTCTTCTTAGCATGCATCACTAAAGACGTGATTTTCAATATGCTAAAAGTGTGTTCTTATGCGTCGTTGTGTGCACATGTAAAAACTGAGTTGTTCAGATAATTTTTATTCAACTACAGGCTAGCAGATATCAAATAAAGCATAGTGAAAGTAGAGGATTGATCCACTAGGACTCGGATATTTTTACGTGGATTTTTATTCTATTTACAAGGGCTTTTTTATTTTTTTGAGCTTAAAATGTGTCGAAACTATTGTCATTAGGTTCTACACATCCTAAGGACAGCGTATAAAATTTCTAGGAATTTTTCAGATTTTTTTAATATTTTTTGTGCTTTTTAGAATTACAAAGGGTATTTATGTAATTTTCTAAAAAAACTAGGACTATTTTGTAAATAAATAAAAAATAAAAGGCATGATTGTAATTAAGAAAACTTATCAGGACAGAAGTGAAAATGTGTCAATTTAAAAAACTTAATGGGTAATTTGCGGGAAAAGAAAAAACATTGAGGAAATTACAAAATAGTTCTTGGAGGACTGAAATATAATTGAGAAAAACTCGAGTGAAATAAATGCAAATTAGTAGAATATAATAATTGAAAATGGTATAGAAAATTGATAAAGATTTTAGGAAATTGCAACAAGGTCCAAAATAATTTAAAAAACTAAAATAAATGTAAAATTACGAAGGGGTCCTAAGACCCCTTCTTATTCTTCATGGAACTATGCGACGGCAATGGAGGAGGGTGCACGATGGATGCACGCTGGAGGGGCGGTAAAGCGTGCGACGAGGAGAGTCGGTGACAACAACAGCCCACAACGGCGGTGAGGAGCGGTAGAGGTGTAAGGGGGCGCCGACGAGGAGCAGCAGAGGTGCGTGGGGGTGGCGGTTGAGCCATCGAAGCACCCAAAAATGGGTCTTGGATGATTTCTCACCCTCTCATCTCTGGTGTCTCTCCTCTTTATAGAGAGACAATGAAGGAGGCTAAGGGGCAGGACGGTTGCAGAAAGGGAAGGCAGACCACCCACGGCGGCTGCACGAAGGAGAAAGCAGAAGGGCGCAAGCGATTGGATCTCGAAGAAAGGGGGTTGTTGTCATCGTTGACATCAGTGTCCCCTTTTTTGTGAAAATGTGACGTCATGATGACATCCTCTAATTTGTCATGTACTGGGTTTTTTTTTGCAAATGGGAGAGGAAGGGAGAGAGGCCCCTTGGGTATGTTCTAAAATAGACTTGAAAATTAAAAAATAAAAAATGTTAGAAACTTTAATATGGGTTTGGAACCCATATTTATAGACAATATTTAATTAAGACAAGAGCGATTTTTTTCTTTTTCGTTAATTTGTTTTCTGAGAAATGTTATGCAATTTTTTAAATGATTCTGAATGCAATAAGCATGAAAGTCATGAAATGAAAATTAAGCAAATCAAGAAAAATGGATTACACGTGAATTTTGCTCAATAAAAGGTATAAAAAATGACAAATCGTAGATGTGTCATACCCACTTAACTTTTGCTAGCCCCAAGCAAAACAATGATATGTGATGAATCTCTTTTTATCATTCTTTATTCTTTTATTTTCGCTTTATCTTTTAGCAAAAACATCTATAAATATGTGTAAATAAAATAAATTATCACTATGCATGTCATTGTTTGCATAATTAACACATATTTTCCAAAAATAAAAGAATAAAGAGAAAAGAAAAAGGAAGAAGAATGTAATTATGAAATAAGTACAGATTGACCCAAAATTTGAGAGAAGGTCATCATTGACCTGATCGATAAGGAATAAAATGGGGGGAGATAGGATCCTTGTATATTCTCCACTATATAAGCTATGTACATATTACTTCTTCTATTTTATTCATCAATAAAAAGACCTAAAATCAAATTATTTTCATAATAAAAGTTGTACATAAAAATAGTTTCTAAATGATAAAAATACTTATAAAATAAAGTATTGTACATAATACAGATAAATATTGGATTATAAATTAAATTATATTTCAAATGAGGATGGTTCCATAAATTTTGGAGTTATAATGTAAAAATGGCTTTTTCGGTGCATTATATAGCTATGTGCTACATATACTTGTAAATATTCATATTTAATTATTTTTATAAGTATTATATTGTATTTTAAACACTTTTACATATTCATAAAAAATATAATATATATTAAAATATAAAATAAAATAAAAATAAAATCAAAAGTTCATTGTACAAAGGCGACACATGTGTATATGGTATACAATACCTATTAATTTAATATCTTTATTTAATTTGTAAAAATCAAATAAAAATCATTTTACGATCCTCAAATATTTTGTAAATAAATAAAATATAAAATAAAGTATTTATATGTAAAAATAATAAAATCGAAAAAAGAATAAAATACATAGGTATATTATGCATATACATAATACCCTATATTGTATATACTATGTATATAATTTCATAAAAATAATTAAAAATCACAGAAAAGTGGCTTGAAAAATAATGAACATTTTTCATTATGATCATTTTTTATTTTAAATTCATTTACTATTTTATATTTATTATTCTTCCATTTTTAGTGTCAAATGTTTTGATTGGTCGACCCGGGTCTGTTGACCCGTGTCAACCCTTCCCTTTCCAGGTCAAACTCGGCTGGGCTTTACCGAATCCATTTTCTCCCATTTCTCCAACCCGGGTCCGACCATCTTCTCCTTCGATTTCTTCGCTCGATCCTTCTCCTAGGATATGTGATCCCCGCAGATCCTAAGAGGAGTCAGATCATTCTAGGGTTGCACACTTCCCTTCGATCTTTTTGGAACCCTGCAATGGCCTACATATACTCTCCTCTACCACCCTTGCTCATGAGCTCGTGCCTCGTAGCCTCATTCCTCCCTAGACACCTCCAGAAGCGTGTCAGGCTTTCCAGAGAGACCTTTAGAGAGTAGTTTGGTGGTCGTTTGCCAAAGCTCAAACATGGTCGAAGCTCCTCTGTTGCGTGCAGCCTCCTTCGCCTTTCAAACCGAAGTCGAGGCCACAACCCCACTTCCCCTTTGCCTAACGCTACTGAGTCCATCAGCAGCTTCAAGTACCATATATTTTGCCTGCATTTCATGTTTCATTCTGATTCATTTCATTCACTCTATCGTTAGTTCATCAGCTCTGACCAGCTGGTCGAGGCCCCGTTCCATCCATCTACCCGCTCCGATTGAATCCCTCACTCACCCTCCATCTTCCACCATAACTTGATCCTCTTGGATCATGCTCATCGGAGCAAGATTAGGCTAGGTCCCCCCCTCCGCCTTCGCCATAAACCAGATCTCTGTTCCCCACATTGCTTTTCTCTGCTTTTATATGCAATAACACGATCGGAGAAAACCCTCTGAGTCTCTCTACCCTTCTTAGGTACGAGCACGTACGAGGAGGCCCATTCTGAGCTCCGATTGCTCACACGGAGCAGATTCAGGTGGTGGTACACCACCACCGTCATCTGACCGATCATCGCCCCTTCTGAAGATCCCAATCAACGCGGAACACTTACACGAAGCTGTTGGACCCCGTAGAGAGCTCATCGGACTTATGAATCATTGTCCACACCCAAATGAAGTTCACATGAGCCTTGTTCTTCCATCATCTCCCCTTTCCATTCGATCTGGAGATGGAGCTCCAGACTTGATCAGGGCTATCTAATAGCGCCCCATTCTTAGCCCTCTAATCAGAGCTAGACCCCATATGTACTACAAGACATAGCAGCCTTGTAGACCATTGATCAAACCCTGGTGTGTCAGATCTGAGCCACACATCATCGTCATCCTCTAGCCGTCAGATCCTTTTGCAGAGCTCCATCAGAACTGTCAGACGCCTCACGCTCCCCACACCTGCCTCGAGGCTATATTTCCCTTTTCATCCTGCAGTTCATTTATTTTATTTTAGTCCAATAAAAAAACTTGTAGTTAAAAACATTTATAGAATAGACATTGTGTTATCTTTATTTGCATTTTAATCCATTTAAGTTGCGGTCACGTGTACCTTTACGTGGTTTCTGGTGTATTTGCATGCTTTATCCTACATTTTGAACTTGTTATGGAATGAAGTTAAGGTGTTGATATTTGCACATATACCCATGTGAGCATATTGTCACGTGCCACACGTGTTTTGCTAGGACGAATTGCATAATGACCCTTATGTTTTAATTACTTGTTATCTGCTAGGTCCTAGGACTTAAAATAATTACAGTTTGATCCCTGTGTATTATTTTTAATTACAAGTCTTTTATTAATTGCAATAAATAATTAGTTAACTCCAAAAATTACTTAAAAATTACATGTGGTTCCTGATTGCATGTAGTATTTATGGTGATTTTTTTGTTAATTTTCTTTGTTTTTCTATTAATAAAAATTCAAAAACACCCTAAAAAGCTACTACTTGTTATAGAAAATCCGTAAAAATTTGAAAAATATTTAAAAATCTATAATAATTATTTTAATTTTATTTTATCCCCTTTTAGCTTGTCTATAATTTTTGTTCAAAAATACCTTATAAAAACCTAAAAAATTGCAAAACACTAAAAAACTAATAAAAATCATATAAAATCAAAAAAAAATCCAAAAATTGTGATTTCAGTCCTGTTTGTATATATTTATTTGTAGTTTATCATAAAAATCACTTCCAGGAATTTTGAACCTTATTTTTAATTTGCAAAACTTCCTTGGTTGTGCACTTTTTTTCTTATGTTGTCATTATTTGATTTTTAGAGAATAACAAAAATATCTAAAAATATCCAAATTACTGAAAATACTATAAAATATATAAAATCCAAAATATTTCACTTTATTTTTCTGAGCATGTTTTACTATTTTAAAAATACAAAAAGATTGCTTGTGTTTGATTTTGTCTTTTGTGCATACTTCTCTTCTATTGAAACATTAAAAATTTGAAATTCTAAAAACCACTAAAAGGAACAATAAAAATCCTTTGATTGTCGAAATTGACTACTTAGTGTATAATTGTACTCCTTGAGTTCGAATCTGGTCGCTATACCAGGTTAATAAAAGTGGCAAAATCGCTCGTTTTGTTGGTTTGATCTATTAGTGGTTTATCTTCTTGTTAATCACATTGGTTTATTGGGTCACAACAACGGCTTTATTTTACACTTAACCCTAGTCGGTCAACACGATTATCAATATGTAAAGAGAAAGAGAAAACAAATAGAGAACGTTCAGAGAGGGTTTGTTGCAAACACACCTACAAACATGGCCTCAAATTTCGCCGAAATTCGACCGAATTTCGGTCGAATTTCGGTTTCGGTGGGTTACCAAAATCCAGCCGAAATGCCTTGTGTCGACCGAAATTTGGGGGCCTTAGTTGAAAAAACGACCGAAATGACCGAAATTTCGGTCGAATTTCGACCGAAATTCGACCGAAATTTCGTTTCGGTCAGTCACCGAAACGAAACCGAAATACGGCATTTAAGGCCTTGCCTACAAAGTCATGAGATTTTATGCCATGTATGAATAAATAACAACCAACGACTAATTTGACATTTGGATAATGATGTGTTTGGGCTCCTATTAGACTCGAGCATTTGATTCAACAGTCCTCAAGTTCTAACAATTTTAGTCAGTTCCGTCCTTAGGTCAAATCAGATCATCATGTTCAACAGATATTCTCTTCAACCTTGAGTTGAATTTGAATTGTATGTAGAAGTTATAGCTCTTCCCAACTTACGAGATAAGTACATCATACAACCTTAAACATGGTATTAGGAGATTCACAAAATCTAAATCCTCTATTCTATCTATCTAGGCTTATTCTCATTTCACTTGAATTTGCTAGCAAAAGAAAATATATGCAAAATGTAGAGAACTTAGATTTTCAGGGGTTTTCCGTAGACCGCTTTGGTTTGTTGCTCTCTTTTTTTCTTTTTGCAGAGCATAACCTCGAGCCTCTTTGACCTCTTTTAAACCGGTAGCAACATTGGTCTGCTACTTTGCTTATTTGGCAGAGATGGTTGAATAGATTTTTATTTGATAGATCTTTGCTTCATTTGTATTTTTAGAACATGCATCCTTATTGTGCCTTCTTTTTTATAGGATTTTGTGGCATTAGGTATCAAGAGTATACATGTATAAAATGTGACTTTCAGATACATGTATAAGGAAAGTTTGCTGACAGACTCAAACTTATAAAGAATAAGTGATTCATGAACTTAGATCATTGAATTTTGCTTACCCGAGATTCAGATTCACTCTCTTCCCTTGCTAGAGATCGAAACAATCCCTACACACAAATCAAGTTGAACTACGGTGTATGTGCAAATTGTTCAAAAATCAATCAAGAGTAAAAGGGTGCTAAAGATATTAAGATGATATATTTAGACATGTATTTTGGTCACCGCATAAATTTAGCAGAATTCAAGGAATTAAGTCTACAATAGACCTGAATAACATGAATATTCAAGCTTAGAGAAATCCTCTAAAACTAAGTGGATTAAGGTCCTCTTTATCTAGTCCGAAACTTGTAAAAATCAGAGTAAAATCCCAAAAAATTAGGAAAAACTATTTTTTGGATTTTTGAAAAAATTTTGTTGAAGGAATGGGGGGGTGCATTCTTTATGAATTTTGGGTATATGCAAATGTTTTTGCTATTTTTGTAAAAATGCAAAAATGATGCAAAGTTTGTTTTTTGAAAATATGAAAAATTTTTGAACAAAAATGCAATAAAATGAAAAATATTTTTTGTTTTTTAAATAAAAATAATTTAAATCAAATGGAATGCATGAAATGAAATGCATTTTTTAAAATGTGATAAAATAAAAATGACATGCATGAAATGCAATGCACCCAACATGCTTAGCAAGGGCCATGTCCTTATGCTAATAAAAAAGTGGGGAAAAAAGGGTCAACAAGAATGAAAAAAAAGAGTGCATATGCATGTGATGAAAGATAACTATAGGAGGTATCCCACGATGCTTGTTGGTTTTAACTCCCCAACCGAGCTCCTAGGCTAGGAATAACCGTATTTCAGGTATGATTGGTATAAATGGAATTGAAAAGTTGTCCAAGTTAAGTATAAAATTCTCAAATACCAACTGTGATCCATAATTCATCTCCCTCCATGATATCACTATAGTTATCGTGGGTGGCAACATTTGTAAAATTCAAATAAAAACTAAGATCATGCCATCGAGGTTCAATTTCAATATGTTCAATTGTATGTAGCACGAGAAAGAGGGAGGTCTCAGCATAATTATGGGTGTAATAAGTATGATCTTCCTATATTTTAGCTGCCAATGAGGGTGTGACCACATACAATGGGTCCAACCAATGTCGATCCTCTGAATTGGTAAGTTGTCCATCCTCAAGTGCTTGGAGATATTCCTCAATTTCACTCCAAAAAGGATCAGGGGTCATGTGATCATCCTGATCTAAAACCGATTCAGTGATAGAGAATGTGTATTGAGAATCATACACCAAGTGATGTAGCTCTTCTTCCCATGTTGGGAAGGAAATGGAGGTAGACACAATAATCTCACTCTCGAGAGGTCATCGACGAAGATTTCTGACACATGATCAGGGGTTATTGGGGAGAGGCTCTCGTCAAGTACTCTATCAGATTCATTATCATCTCTACTTCAAATTTTGATCCAATCTAAAAATCAAATTCCATCATTTCATATCTTCCCAAATAATTTCCAAACTTTCTTAGAAATTCATTAATTATCTCATGCTCGGAATTTATACCGCTTGACTCATAAGGTTCATTTCGATTTTTCAGTCAGAATTCCAAAATTATTTCAGATTTATCTTTTTCAAAGTTGAATTCAGTCTCAAGATTGTCCCCAAATCAGATTTCCAACATTCAAGCATCACAATTTTATTTGATTTCAATATATTCAAATTCTAAATCAATAGGAATTTCGATATTGACATGCTCCAATTGTGAATGAAAAAAATTAGAAATATCTCCAGAGTTGATCAATTGGAGATTTGGGGAATCAACAGTGTCTTTTCAAGAAATTCTTCCTTAATATAACTGAAATGTAACTCATCAAAATATAGCTTTATCCTTTGAGTTTGAGAGGTTAGATCACATTCATTTGCTTTTCTCTCAATTACACCTTCCTCAAAAATCCCCTCATGCTTATTCTCAAAATTGTCCAAAAATATAATCTTAGAATTCTCATGGAGCATGGTTTTCATATTCAAATCATGTTAGCCAAGAGTGATTGTGTCACAAGTCAAGTTACTGGTTGAAAGTGGAGTTTGGATTTCTTGGGAAGGTTCCAATGGTGTCAAATGGAGATGTGATTGACCGAAATCCTTGAAATAGCAATGTTCCAAAAAACTAGGTGATTTGGAAGGATATAAGGGATAGATGGATTTAGTGAAAGGTAAAAATTCATTCCTAAGAGAGTCGTCGAGCTTGATTGATGGTATCTGAGAAGGAGTAGAAGGGATATCTAGAGGATTAATCTATTTTAGCCTTCGATCTAATGACTCTCTTATTTTATGTTCCTCATACTTTTAATATTTGTGTACTAGATCCATGACTTTGTCAATTTCATTTTCAATTGACAATAGGATAGGAGGGTTATACGGGGGAGGAAATCATTTTCTATCCTCCATATGATTCAGTGCAATTTCCCAATATTAACTTCATTTTCTCATGAAAAACATAGAGGATAACTTGAATTCTTTCCATGATTAAGGATTTTCAAGTATAAAAAAAACAAGATCAATTCACCGGCATTTGCGAGTTGCCGTAGAAGCAATTATCTTTTCAAAATTTAGTTTATTGTTCATAAAAAGTCAAGCACACAAAAAGATTGACCTAAATCTATCTGTAGATTTAAGGATTGTCCCAAATTCCTATGCTTAGTTGCATCCACTTTCATCTAGTATTGGTGCATGCATACAGACCATAGAATGACTACCCATATTTCTTGAGGACGATGCTAAATGCAGTGTCCTTTAATCACCCACTATGCTAAGGTTTCCCTCACTGAGAAGTGGCTAAAAGTTTTAAATTCAGTACTCAAGAAAACCTACATAGGATTTTTGGCTCTAAACTAGGATTCGGTTTCTGCATGTGCAATTGTGTACAATGTGTAACACTTCAAGCACTTCAGACTGCTTTCGTCCAAGTCACGCAGTGACTTTCCGAAAGTTATCTGATTAGGCGTGCAACTCAATTGTGATATTGTTTAATTGATGAGCAGAGGGAGAGAGATCCACATAGATGAGTGCAACAGAGGAAGTTGATTTTATGATTTTCAAGATTTTTTTAAATACACACACAAATGCAACCACGCAGACATGTCTAAATGATTGAAAAGATCTTACAATGTGCAGGATGTTGGATCTAGAATAGGAGCTATAGAGAATGAAAGAGAACAAGAGAGTGCGACATAGATCTACTTTTTTTTATTTTTTTACCTATAATGAAAAACAATTGAAATTAATTTACAAAATTAGAATAAAAAGATAAAAATGCCTAAATAAATTGAGAAAGTTGCCAAGTCTCCAGCAATAGCGCCAAAGTGAAGATGCGATTTTCGATGCGCTAATAGTGTGTTTTTATGCGTCGTTGCGTGCACATGCGAAAATCGACATATTCGGATAATTTTTATTCAACTACATGCCAATCAATATCACATAAAGCATAGGACAAGTAGAAGATCGATCCATAGGGACTCCATCATTTTTACACGGATTTTTATGTTATTTACAAGGGCATTTTTTACTTTATTGAACTAAAATAAATCATATTTTTTATTTTTTTAGAGACTTAAAATGCGTCGAAACTACTAGACATCATAAGAATCGCACATGAATTTTCTGGAATCTTTTTTGGGATTTTTCTGATTTTTAGAAGTGCCAAGGGCATTTATGTAATTTTAAAAACCTAGGGACTGGATTGTAAATAAAGAGAAAATAAAGGGTGATTGTAATTAAGAAAACTTATCAGGACAGAAATGAAAATATGCTAATTAAAAACTTAATGGGTAATTTGCAGAAAATAAATAAACTTTGAGGAAATTGCAAAATAGTCCCGAGAGGACTGAAATATAATTAAGAAAAACTTGAATGAAATAAATGCAAATTAGCAGAATATAATAATCACAAATGGAAAATTTGCAAAAAAATGATAATGTTTTAGCAAATGGCAACAATGTCCAAAATAATTTAAAAAATAAAAGAAACACAAAATTACGAAGGGGTTCTGGGACCCCTTCGTCTTCTTAGAACTGTGTAGTGGCTACGAAGGAGGGTGCACAGAGGATGGCGTGCTGGAGGGGTGGCAGAGCTCGCATCGAGGAGAGTTGGCGACAGCGGTAGACCGTGACCGATGAGGGCGACGAAGGTGCGTGGGGGCGGTGGCGGCTAAGCTGTCGAAGCTCCCAAAAATGGTCTTGGATGATCTCTCCCCCCTCTCATCTTCGATGGCTCTCCTCTTTATAGAGGAGACGATGGAGGAGGCTAAGGGTCAGGGTGGTTTTGGAAAGGGAAGGTGGATCGCAAGCGGCAGTTGCATGAAGGAGGATGCGGAGGGGCATGAGCGGCTGGAGCTTGAAGAAGGGGGGGGTTGACGTCATCGCTGGCGTCAACGCCTCCTTTTATTTTTATTTTTTAAATGATTATGATGATGTCAACTAATTTATCATGTAGTGAGATTTTTAATTTTTTTTGCAAATGGGAGAGGAAGGGAGAGAGGCCCCTTAGGCCTCTTCTAAAATAAATCCAAAAGTAAAAAATAAAGAATATTAGAAATATGGTCTTGGAACCCATATTTATTGACAAAAATTAATTAAGATAAGAGAGACTTTTTTCTTTTTCTTTAATTTGTTATGTGAGAAATGTTATGTAATTTTTTAGATGAGTTTGAATGCAATATGCATGAAAGTCATGAAATGAAAAGTAAGCATTAAATCAAGAAAAACACAATTAATTACACATGATTTTTGCTCACTAAAAGGTATAAAAATATGATAAATTGTGACACTTGCATTGACTTTCTCGGTCCTTTCTATCTCAGTTTTACAACTTAATATTTGAAGGAATTGGGATTACCCGTTAAACGTTATATTTTCTGTGCTCATCTAAGACTCAAGTGACAACCTTAAACTAAAAACTGGGGTTGCCAATCAAAGTGACGGTAAATAAACTAACATAAAATTGACCGTGTGATTGGTGGAGAGAAACCCACTCATTGTTTATAGAAAAGAATAGCACACTTAGGGTAGAACCAAAACCTTGAGATCTCATTCTAACTACTGATTTTAAAAACGACTAGCTACTTCTCAGTGAGGGAACTACGGTCTCTCTTAGCAAATTGGGTGGCTAAAGGACAACGTGTAGGCATTGTCCTAAAGTAATATGTGTAGTTGTTCTACGTTCTGTACTTACATGCGATGAAAGTAGATGCAACTAGTTGTATGAATTTGGGCCAGTCTTTATGACACTCTCCAGAACCTAAGCTCTGCTTTATCTTCTTGAAGATTGATTTATCATTAAATTAAAATTGAAACGATAAGTGATCGAACTCTAAGGTGCCTTCACAAGTGTCGAGTAGGTGAATCTACGAGTTTGACTTGTTTTGTCTTGTGTGTGTCATAGACTTTGAAATTGCACGTGTATCATGGTTCGCAAAGCACTCTCCATCTTTCTCTTGAGAAGATGTTGGCACATTGGTCTTCGTACTCAGACTCTGTAGGTCCATCGTCACGACCATGTATTGATACTCTTCTTCTCTCTCATTCCAAGGAAACCTCTCTTCGAAAGCAAGCCTCGTCATCCATCACACACTCACCCCATGCCCACACTTCTTCCTAGATTAAACCACTCTTAGATTCCGACTTTCATATGGACACTTTAGAGAGAGTAGATTTAAGGATGGAAAATAGAGTAACCAATTTTGACAGAAAAAACATGATTTCCGATTACTATAGACTTCGCACCTTTTAAACCATCCCATACTCTAGTTGAGTCACTTCCTAAGTACGATTATTTTTCCTTTGATTTTTCATGAGAAATCTAGAGTCAAGGAAATATGACTCATGACTAGACTACAACTACAATAAATAAACACTACTCTACTCAAGGTTACATGCCGGAGTCACGACATGGGGAGTAAAAATATTCATCACCAAGTCATGAGATGTTTGAGAACGGTATTGCTCGGATCAACAATAGAGCAAATGCTTTGACTGAACAAATATATAATATCATCCAATCAATGAAGAATCAAGAAGAAGTGAGGACACTGCCATGTGAACCACAAATCCATCATGTGACGTAGACCCAGACACAAATACCAGTGAACTCTGACCAACCTACTGACCATTATGCCAAAAATACCAAAAAATGAAAAATCAGAAAATTGAAAAAAGGGTCAATTCTGAAATGGAAGCATTTTGCAAGAGTCTGATCTTAGAGCTTTCATTAATCAAGGCCATAGAATATGTGCTCGATCTTAAGAGATCTGTAAAGAGTTGATTAAACCCTAGAAAGATGGGCAAGAAGTAATCAAGGACTAAATTTCATATCATATCCGTGGCTAGTTCTTTGGTGATGAATCATAAAATTAAAAGATGTAAAGTCAAGCAATTTAGTTGGATCTCAGCGAAATTGAGGATACCATATTCACTCATGTTCGGTTAGACGATGACTCCACGTTAAACATCCTCCCAAAGTGCGTCTTTGATCGAATCAATCTCGGACAATCGATCTACCAAAAGATCGAAAGGAATTGTTTTCTGTCATCATAAACTTCCGAGGGGACAATCATAAGGTGAACTTTATTGTCCTTGACATTGAGCACTGTAGAGAGTTGTATAATCTCATATCATTTTAGGAAAGCCATTCTTAGCCGCTGCTATGGCAAATGTCGATTGTAAAACTCAAGACATCAGGTTTCCGAACTTAACCCCCAATGAACAAACCCTCAATGACGCAACCTGCTCTGAGGAAACCCAACTTGAAACCAACAGTTGTGATCAAGAGACAACTACTTCACATGATTAGATCTCTCCTCACAAAACACAAGCACAAAACCTAGGAGTGACACCTGAGAGATCGATTGTTGAACTGACTTTGGATTCTCAACGCACCTTCCATCATGCTATAGCTCTTATGAAGAACCAATATACAAGAGCTTACGGGGAATTGGACAATGTTTACGACGGTCATCACAACTATTTGAGTGGTCCAATTTTTGAATCAGCAGTAATTCATGAAATACTTGAACCATACAAGGAGACGATTCACACGCTTGAGGAAACTTTTTATGTCACCAACACTTATTGATATCAAAAGGTGACATCTTCCTCCCCATCCATCACTCACACCGCCACCAGAAACAAGCTCCCTCGCCCGAAACGTGTTATGACCCTACAAGAGTAGGTCGATTTATGAGGACTCATCTGGTGAGGAACCCACAAATGCCACACATGTTACTCATGATAGAAAGAAGAATTATGAACTTCCTCCTTTCGATGCTTCGCACAAAAACAAACCAACCAAGAAAGTCACCTTTGACCTTAGAAACCAGGTGATTTCTGAAGAATCCTCGTCTAATCATGAAGTGGTACATCAAGTAAGTACGATCAATACAACTGTTATCAAAGGACACTTACCTTTAGTTAACAATAGTTGGAGATCCTCTGCATATGACTATTATTATTATGAGGACAACTCTGACGATGGATGGACCTCTTCGTCATCCTTCTCTTCACCACCCTCTATATCTCCATAATATCTCCCACCACTAGGGATGATAATGGTCTGATACAGATACTAATATAGGTATAATCATATCCTTATCCATTTTAAAATACGAATACAAATGAGGATATGAATACTGACGGATGTGAAAATTGGGTTACCATATCCTTAAAAACGAATATGAATATAAAACGAATACAAATCAGATATGGATAATAGCAATAATATTTAATAAATTAACTAATACATGTTTAGGATGGTTCACACATAAAGTAATATATGCTAGATATAGTGATTTCATAATAATTATATCATCAATGGTGGATGCAATCATAAAGTGTTGTTACACACAATAATAAATGAATTTGTTACTATACTTATATATGAAAACTAATATACGAATACAAATATTAGTGAATGTCAAAGTGATATCCATATCCACATCTATTTTAAAATGAATAAGAATGCGAATGTCAAAATATGTATAAAGCGAATGCGATAGAGGATCAGATACGAATATATTCACATTCATTTTCATCCCTACTGATAAATCCCATATTTATCATCATTAATTACCATATTTTTCTCTCTTGCTTAAGTAAATCAATAGAAATTCATTAACAATTAACATTAATTAATAATTTGTGTGTTGTAAATAGTTGACCCTAATTACACTATATAAGCATATTATTGTGTATTATTTTATGTATTTATTTCTCAATAAAAATCAAATAAAAATTAGTATAATATTATACATAGATAATATAACATAAACTAAAAACAAAATACAAAATAACAAAAGAAAAATAAAAGGAAAATGTTTTATATTATTTTAAGATATATGTATTTTTTATCTATGCATGAAAGTTGTAAATTCTCATCGAGATCTACAACTTTCATGTTCATCATTTTTTATAATTCTGATTCTAATTATTTATTATTGATTTTTGTTACAATTTTCTATATTTTTCTTAATTCCTATTGGTCCACATGGTGCCTCCACGACCACCCATATGGTCGCCTCTCGTTGTGCCAATCGCCTTTCATTAGGACTATTGGATCTTGATCCAACGACCCAAAGTGCGTCTTCAACCTCCGCCCTACCTTCTCTAAATGCAACTCTTCGTCAATCACAAAGTTCTCCCAAATACATCAACTACACTCTATACTTTCTTCCTTTGAAACCACCATCCTCTGCTTTGTCCTCCCTTATCCACGCCAGTTCGCTAACTACCCCTCATCTTCTCTCTCTCTCACACCGGTTAGTGGTGGTTGAAACCATCACTTTTGATCGTCAACAACCAAACTACCATCTCCTCAAAACCCTTGCTCCGTCTGTAGTCAACCACCATCCGCCACTCTGGGTGAAGTCTCCTAGCTTTGTCCATTTTCCAGTGATAGTGGGATAACCGATTTAAGAGCAACGACAAAGATCTTTCACCGAAGAGATCCACATCTTATTTGACATGCTCAACAATTTAGGTGTTGCTCGAGCTTCATTCTTTAGCTAAGAACGTCAAGCGACGACCGAAGAAACCTCGCTCCAACTCCCAGGATACGCATTGTTTTTCAATTCCCCGATCAAGACTCCATTTTCTGGGTAAGCTTTCTCATATGATCTTGTTTTTTTTCTATGCTCGATAATTTCTTTAGGATCCATATCTGGCTCAAAGTCGGATTTAAGCACTTGTATCTCATTCCATTCCATTGATCTTTCAGGTGAATATCTCCAGTGAATCACTCCAATTCTCCATCTTTGTTCTACTACAATCCAATCCAAGTTCTTCATTGACTTGGAACACATTCAGCGCTAGATCCTCCACCTTCATAAGCCCTCCACTCCAATTCTTAAATCCCTCAAATCCATTATTTGGGCTTTGGTTTTTGTTTGGATTAATGTTGCATGTTAGTGGAGTCTCATTGATCAGAGATCGTAGTAGAGCTCTGATCTTAGTTTTCCTTTGCATAAGCAAGTCGTATTCATATCACTACGAGGCACTTCTTGCTTCCATCGATCATGCATCATCCTCGTGAGACACCCAGGATCCTTCTCCGGTCTTCATACGTTCTCCAAGAGTAAGGAAGAGATTTCGGGCAATAGTCAGAGCCTTGCCCGAGCTCTTCCATCTGTGGAGGAGGAGAAGAACATACGAGGAGCAGATACCGTCGATATCCCCAAGTTGGGCGTAATCTAACGCTCACCGTCACGCCACGTAGCGGATCCAAAGCCACGATTCATCCTTAAGGTTCGTGTGTCGAGCCTATTCTTGATCCTGCAGCGAGTCGCCATGTGCGCTCGAACCTACCTCTGACCCTGATCATGTCAAACGCATCATGCACGTGAGGAGGAACATTTGCAATGTTAACCCTCCAGTTTCCCTTATTTGCAGATAAGCCCTTCCACCTTTTGTGTAAATTACATTTTAGCTCTTACGACTTATTTTAATAGCATTTCAGTCCTTTTTTGTCCTTTTTTGTAATACAAACTTGTTATTTTTATTGCAAGAATGCCCCTAGATTAAATGGTGAATAACTTTTAAATCCAATGGAAGTGATTTTTATCTCGTTGGAAATCTATCTTGATGCTCAATCTCTTGGCGTGATTGGTTGCAAGTTTTGGTTTAAAATTCACGCTTTATTTATTCCTTCTCCTAAATGCTTATATTTACATTTAAATGAAATTGAAAAAGAATTATTTTTGAGTTTTTTAACTTGATATTCACATTGAATCTTAATGACTCAATTCTAGTTATTTTATCCAATGTCATTAAGTCATTTAGTGATTTAATTACTTGTTAAATAATTAAGCATCAAAGTGAAATTTAATATTAATTATTATTGAATGATTTCGAGACATAGTTCACCATTTGCCTGATTCACACTTTAATTGTCATTAAATAAATTTAGGGAATTCTTGTGATTATTCCAAAGTTTTCTATGTGTCTTTATCCTTTGTTATTGTCATAATTGTGATGTCAATGCATTATTGTCTTCCTTTGAATTAATTGCTTAAAAATGTATTGAAAATTTATCTCTTTTGTGTTTTGTGCATTAGCTCACTGTTATCATCCTATAAATTGCCATGTTAAATATTTTACACTCAAATTATTCACCTAATTGTTCGTGTCCTTGTGTTCGACCTTGGACTTCCCAGGTTTATACATTCAAGCCGAGAAACTCATCACTGCGATTCTTCTCGGTTCTTCATGATTCGCTAAGTTCATGTGCTATAATGAGCCTGATTTATCGTACGCATTTAGCGATTTATCAGATGGTGCTGTTTCCCGGGATACAACACATTTTGTGATTATTTTTTGTCAAAATGTTTACTTGGTGAATGTTTAGGAAAACAATTGTGAGCTTGTATTGATGTCTTCATTATTTTGCATTATTGTTAATGATATAATTATCTAATTATTTCCATCTAATTATTTGTCTAATTACATCAGCTTTGTGGTAGGCCCGTGGAGTGACCGATCTTCGGAGAACTATGGAGGCGAGAACTTGGATTACTTGCTAGAGAGACTACAAAGCAGTAACTGAGAGAGAGAGAGTTAATTTAGTTAATTAATATAATTTGTCATGTTGTAGTTAATTTGTAATATTAATAGCCTATTTATAGCGGTTCTCGATTGAGACCTCGCATATGTAACGAAGGCTTGTTAACTTTATTCTTTATTGCAACGGTTGTGTCGAGAGTGGTTCTCGACTTGATCTAAATTGTAATTTTGAACATACCATTTGTCTCAGAAGATTCACAATTGCAAAAATCTTAGGAGATTTATAGACGCACATAACATATGTTCTATTTAGTCAAAATAACTTGATTTCTTCACCGCTAATAGAACTTCTGCTTAAGTGTGATTTTTCGACTTGCATCATTTAGATATATTTATATATTCAATTTATGCATTCACATGGAAAGTGCTGGAAGCATTGTAAGTATCTCTAAACGATTATGTGCATCATTGATTTTCGATTGCATTATGTTTTTCTCTTTCTCCCTCAATTTTTACTAACTTACGGAAAGAGGGAAAAGGGATTGTACGTTAGGTGATGCTTGTGTTCACATTAATTCAAAGTGATAACTAATACTATCAAGACTGAATTGATGTAAGTTGACCTAAATTAGTTCGAAATAAAATCAACCTTGTATTATGGGTAGTAGACCCTCATTGTTGCAGGTACTTACCCCTAGACAGAGTGAGTGAGGACGTTGCCCCTAACGAATAGAGATAAAAATCCTTGGACTTGTGCCCTAAGTGATTGGGCTCACTTTTAGGGTCATGTTATTATTGCAAACGCTTGCCTCCGACCCTTAGAAGAAGTAGTCTTGTTTCTTGTTGGTGTGTTCTGCCAGCTTGAACTTGAACTATCTTAGGTGTCTACATCTGTGAGATTGTGTAAGATTTTTTTGAATCACTAAACTAAAATATACAAGATAATAAGGCCATCATCTCCGACCTTCAGTGTTGAGTTGGTGAATCAATTCAAAGGGGTTTGTATTGATTGTTTTATGTGAGTAATTCCGCACATTCATGTGCCCAGTAGTACTAAAATCTTTTTGGTATCGAGTGTGCTCCAATCTCATATCTTTTGAAACTAGAAGATGGATAATTGATCTGATATTTGCTCAAACATTGCGAGCTTGTTGCCGAATCACCCAAATATCATGCCTTCACAGGTCCAACCCCCTTCTTCTTTAACTAGACCATCCCAGTTTAGAGATGACTCTTGTTTCAAATCGGTGTATCATGATTCACTCTTAGAGGGAGGTTACATCCCAGTGAACCCTTTTCTTTCTTCTCTACTCACTGAGGAAGATCATTGCCTTGGTGAGACTCTAATCCTTTCTTTGATGAAGGTGATGAAGATATAGTTAAAATGCCTCCTAAGAGATAGAATGGGGAGGAGGAAGTACGAGAGGACCCAATGCATGCGTCTTGGCTAGGTTAGCAGAAATCGGGCAAAAACAAGCACTTATGAGAGCACAATTTGTCCAGTTATAGTTGGATAGAGATGCACTTATGGACGCGACATACAACCCTGGGCAGTATCAGATGGTCAATTGGTTGAGCCCAATCGAGCCCGAAGTTGAATATGAGTTGAAGCCGCAGTTTCTGAGTCTATTGCCTCATTTTCATGGGAATTCACACGGGGACTCATATGCATTCCTTAGGGACTTTGAGTTGGTATGTACTAACCTTAAGCATCCTAAGATTAATTAGGACTACATAAGGCTCAAATCTCTTCCTTTTGCATTAAAGGATAAGGCTGATTATTAGATGAAGAACATGGTGGTAGTTATAATTACCTTTGTGCAGTTCAAGGACCTATTTCTGAAGAAGTTCTACTCTTCGAGTAGAACTAATTTGACGGGATCATGCATCACGAGTTCATCCCAACTCCCCAATGAAGCTTTCTGTGATACATGGGAGAGATTCAAAGATCTCTTACAGAAGTGTCCTTGTCACGATTTACAACCTACTATCCTGGTTCAATCTGTTTATTGTGGTATACACCCTGAGGTGCATGGTTTGGTTAGTGCTGCTTGTGGAGGCAGTTATACTTCACAAAGTACGGACACCGTCTAGAAGGTGTTCGAGCGGATGGCCACGAGGAGTAGAGCACAAACCGTGAGTAGAGCTCAGTTAGAGACCCCATACCATTGTTATTAAGCGAGGGAGTGAAGGCTACAATGGATCGTTTTGACATGGATATTAGAGCAAACAAACTGGTAGTAGTTGAGAGGATTGATAGGCAGATGGATGAATTGGACAACAACTTATCCAAATTGCCTAAGCAGATGACAGAGATTTCTAAGAAAGTATCCAAGATGAGGGTACCTGCTGTGACTGCATCTATAGCTCCCGTACACCGTGTTCACCATATTCAAGAGCAACAGATGTTAGGGGCACCCCAACCATGAGTAGAGGACCAACCCCTAGTCCATTCTTGTCAGCACCAACCACCTTCTATAGATACATTTTCAGGAGACTTCACAGGTATGGGAGGTAAATGGTGTGTAGTACACCAATGACCATTCCAGGCAGGGGAGTTCTAGGGCCTACCAGCGTCCCTAGACCTTCTACAACACATTATTTACTCCTACACCTCTTCCAGCACCATAGAGCTATGGATCCATTCCTTCCCAGGGACCGAGGCAACAACAACAGCAGTACGTGTGTCAACAAACGTACCAGTCAGGCCAGCAGGACCCACATGTTCAACATCATACCCAGCAACAACAGTACCTTAGCCATCAGGGCCAATCTTCACGTTATTCATTGCCTTCTTCACAACAGCAACATCCATCTTTAGGTCCCATTGATTTTCTGAGAAAGATTCTTGAGGAGTTGCGTTCCTACAAGAATGAGGTACATGATTTGAGTGTTGATCTCAACCATCTTTTCTATCTACATGATGCGCGCACTCCACCTTCTACATCCATTCACACCCAAGTTCAGGCTGATCCCGACATATTGAACAAGCCTCAACAACATCATCATTCTTTTGATCAGTTATACTACTCAGATTCTCACAAATCTGAGCATGAAATCTTTTTGTTTGATTGTGTCAATCATATGTCTCTCAGGAGCGGATGGACCATGGTTATACCTGATCGGGTAATGGATATGGAGAGGATTGACTCTAAGGCTCATCCTGAGGAGACTTTAGAATATGACGAAGCCATGCATCTATGAGAGACATCCAAGAGAAGAAGAAGAGAGAGGAGTATGAGAGCAGCGTAATACGCATGAGATTCATAGTCTACGGAGGACCTTGGACCTTTGTTTGAGGAGAATGCATATTCAACGTGCATTGCCCAACCTATAGTAGATGATTCAATTTTTATTTCAAATGTAAAAGATTCAGTTGTGAAAAACTCAGTTTCTAGAGATAATAAAGTCATGTTTCTGTTTATGATTCTGAGTCTTCACATCCTTTTTTAGTTATCCCTTTCCCCCATGCTCTTACGGTGGGTAAGCACATCATAAATAAGATTCAAAAAGATGATCCCGAAATAACATGATTTTGTAGAGATAACATAATGTTTAAGGTACCATTTGATGAGTATGTGGCCAGTCATCCTACTTTTCAGAAATACTTGAAGGTGAGATGCACACCTAGCAGAGTTAACAGGATGAAACCAAACAGTTATGTTAAGACACATGTTCTCTCGGTTGCCACTACATTTTATCTCAAGAACCAACATTTGCCAAAGAAGAAGAGAGATTTATGTGCACATTATGTGCTAAGTCATATCAATGACATGGAGTTTGCACGCACTCTCCTAGATAATAGCTTTCGATCAACTTATTACCTTATGCCTTATATGAGAAACTGAAGTTGGGACCTTTACGCAGATCTAGAGCTTTATTTCAGTTTGCAGATAAGTCGATGAAAAAGGCCAAGGGTGAGATTAAGAATGTCATTATCTCGATTGAGGGACAAGACTATAGGGTAGACTTCACTGTTCTTGACATGGACATCCCCAATCATTGGAGAGAGTCATAGATTATCCTTGGGCGACCCTTTCTTAGGACTGACGGAGCATCTTTCGATTATCAGACATAGATGATGAAGTTTCGTTCTCCATACAGAGAAGTAGAATTACAGATGAAGTAGACGAAATGGCAGTGACCTGATTCAGAGTCTAGCACAGGTTTCTCTTCATGTACAACTGATGAATACCCATTCATCACTCTTTATTCTTATATTTTAGCTACAAAAAACTTTGCAAATGCATGTATATTCATGTAAATACAAATAATTATCAAAAGCATGCATTGTATAAAGTTTAATAATTAGCATGTTTTTGTGAAAAATAAAAGAATAAAGAGACAAAAGAAAAAGAGGAAATATTTAGAATAAATATTGAGCAACCTAACCCAAGGGAGGGCTCAGTATGGGCCTGACCGCATAAAAGCCAAAGTATAGGGAGATAGGGGCTCATGCGTGTAAATAGACCTGTAAATTAATAAAAATATTTTCCTCCAAAAAAATAGAATAAAAGTGGGTTGTATATATTGTATATATGTATAATTGTAAAAATCAAAACAAAAATAGAAAAAATCAAAAAGAAAATGAAAAGAGTCATTTGTGTATATATCCACCATGTACATACAACCACTCCTATATTTATTTCACCCTATAAATAAATAAATCAAAATTCTAAAACTTTTGTAAATATTCTATCTTTTATGGTGTAAATAAATAAAATAAAAACAACGAAAATAAGAACAAAACAAAAAGAACAAAATTAAAAAACAAAAATAATATTGTACATATACCATGTATATAAATGTATATATCTATTTATTTTACCCTTGTATATAAATAATAAAAATTAAATAAAAATACCCTTTTATTCCTAATTTTATGTTATAAATAAATAAAATTTAACATGGGAATAAAAATGCACAAAAATAACAAATTAAAAAATAAAACTTAAAAAAAGGCATAGCGTGTAAATACCTATATATAGTATAAAGTGTACATACCCTATTTTTGTTTGAAAAATTAATTAAAAATCACCAAAAAATAGAAAAAATTAAAACAAAAATATTTCATGTTTTAAGTTTTTAATAAATCAGCCATTTGCTATTTTTAATTGAATTTCCAAATATTTTCCACGTGGCTGATTCTGATTGGTCCACGGGGAATGTTGACCCCCGGTCAACTCCCCCCGTGGACCCTCTTCTCTCGCAGATCGGGCTGTCGACCTGATTTCTCCTCTTTTTCCGTGCTCGATCCGCCCGCCATTTGCGCAAACCTCGGGTCCTACTTCTTCGTCTTGCATCCGAGATCCACACCCGGGGGATTGCATCGGGGTCCGCGCTCTGAGCAACCCTACCCGATCAACCCTAGCCGGACCCCTGGGAGTATAAATCCCGAGCTCCGCCGCACGATTTCCCTATCTTTGGCTCTTCCATTCTCCACCCAAGGATCTCCATCGCATCGACGAGAGTGACAGCTCGCTCCCCGTGGTGTTGCAGCGAGGAGGGAGTGCGAGACCTCAGATCCGGCGAGCTAGCGCCGCCGTGCTCCGCACAGAGCAGGAGCTCGAGCCTCGGGCCACGACGACCTACGAGGCGACGACCCAGAGCAAGCCCAGCTCGCCCACAGTCGACTCGACCACCTAGGTATCCCTATTTCCCTTTCCTGTTCTTTAATTTTTGATTTCGCCCAAATCTCGTCGTCGCCGACCACCTTTGATTCTGACCACCTCCCACTTCGCATCGATCATCGGACCTCACCCTCACGATCGCCTTCTTCCCACGCACGTTCTCCGGCCCTCCGTTCAACCCAGCTCGCACAGGAGCTGGGGTTCGAACCCCTTCGCCGTCGCATCACTGGGGTTCGCCCGCACCACCGCACATCCACCTGCACCACCGCTAACGGGGTCGAGGTAGTTTGTCCTCGACCCAGGAGCTCTTTGGTTGCGTTTTGCAGGTCAATCGAGGGCTGTCTGAGGCCCTCCTACTTGAGAACTGGAGCTTCTCCTCCGCCGGCCTCGCCTGAGCTCCTCGGAGCTCCGTCGAGCCATCGGAGGACCCCATTAGACGCGGGAGCCCGAGGCGATTCTTCCCCGATGTTCAGCTGCCCGCGAGGAGGTCTCCAGCGCCAGCACGAGTCCGGCGAACTTCGCCGGAGCCCAGTTCTTCGAGGGGCCTCCCTGACCGTTCGATCCTCTTCCAGCTCTAGTTTGCATCTTAGCCGTCCACGCCAGGAGCAGCCCCGACCGCTCGATCCTTGGAGGAGCGATCCTGATCGTCGGATCAGCGAGGCTTAGCCGCAACGCCTCAAAGTCGTCCGATCCACCACGTGGCGAGCTTCTAGCCGTCGATCCGCACCAAGGGTTCATTGTTGAGGCGCGCCCCTTTTCCAGCCGTCCGATCTCCACGTGGCGCGCATCCGGCCCTCGAATTAATAAAGGGTAAATTTCACTTTAGGCCCTTAGTTTATTAGTTGTTCTGCTTTAGACCTGTAAATATTTTAGATAGTTTATTTTAGTTTGGTACATTTGCATTTTGGACCTTGTATTTTATGCTATTTGCATATATACCCCTGCCTGTAGTGTGTCACGTGCGTCGACACGTGCTTATTTGGGATATTTGCATGTTTAACTATGTAGATCTGGGATGTTATTAAATGAATGAATCTTTTTAGATAATTGCATTTATGCCCCTGTGAGTGATTTTTATGCGCATGTGCGTTATATTTGTGGGTAATTTACAGTAAGGCCCTCGGACTTTTGGTACCTGTTACCAATTAGTCCCAGAACCTTATTTTGTTTGCAAATAGGTCCCTGTGTGCCCCAGACACGTGCCTCGCGTGTGACTTCTTGGGAATTTTGCACCGGACCCCCCAGAACTTTCATTATTTGCGTATAGGTCCCTGTGCACTGTGCCTTGGTTTTTATTTTTAATAAAATAGCAAACTAACTCCAAATTCAATGAAAATTGGGCACATGGCTCCTGCCATGTGGTAAAATTTTCTAGAATTTTGGGGACATTTTTGATTTCATTTACTATTTTTAAAAATTCAAAAATACGCATTTTCTTTACTGTCTGGCTTAAAAATTCACAAAACTAAAACTCACCTAAAAATTATAAAAAAATTAGCTACTGTGTGTTTTGTCTTGTTTGATTTTCTGACCAATTTTGGTCATTTTTCATTACATAAAACTCATAAAAATTACAAAACACTAAAAATCTCATAAAAATTCTAATAATTATTTTAAAAAACCAAAAAATAATAATTCCAGTGGCCAAATTTTCTTTGTAGTTTTTACTATACATGAAAATTACCTCCAGCTTTTTAGGGACTTTTAGATATTTTATCTAAGTCCCCCAAGCTTGGCTGGACATTGTTGCTGTTTCCTTGCATTGTTTGATTTTTAGAAAATTAAATAAAAAACACAAAAATCCCAAAAATTCACTAAAAACAGTAAAAAAACATAAAACACATAAAAACATTTTTATTTGAATTTTTGATTGATTTTTGATGCATTAAATAATTGTTTGAGTAGGCTTGTTTCTTTGATTTCTTTATCTTCTTAATTAATTAAAAACCAAAAAAAATTAATTAAAAACATTTAAAAATCCACCAAAAACACATTCCTTTTATTTTTCGATATTTTTGACTACTTCGTAGGCCGCAAGGCCATCACGTGCTCCCTGAGTCCGACCCTGGTCGCTATACCAGGCTAATATAATAGCCAGGACCGCTATCGTATTTGATTGATTTTTCTCTGAGTTTGGTGGTCTGAACCTAAATTTTCTTGTTGATCCGATTTATTGCTCGAGCGACTGAGGTTGCAACGACCCTGTTTATATTTTACCTACCCTTAGTTGTTCGAGTGATTTTTCGGGTCATCAACAACGACAGACTGTGATGTAGTTAACACAGTTGGGATTTGGAGTCAGAACCCGACAGTACATATCAAGACCATCTCATATGGAGAGGACAGTGTATGCAGAGTAGTTTATGAGACATTGCTAGAGTTCTTGAGATATGCATCTCCCAATTCCTTTGATGACTAAGAAGTTCCCTTAGACTTATCAGTTCCTTTTCCTTCAACACAATCAAGGGAATTACATGGAGTCAGATGCATCTTTGGCTGAATTACCATGTTTCTTTAGTGATCTGATTCAATATTTCTCAATTCGATTGGTGGACAACATTACAGATAATTCATCTCCACTATGTAGCACAAATCCAAATTCAGTGGTAGTTCAACCAGATGTTCTTGATGATTTCTCTTTGCCAGAGTTGAAGACACTACCTCCTACACTTAAGTACTCCTTTCTTGTGTGACCAAAGAACAAATTTCATGTTATTATTAGCTCTTGGTTGATTGTAGATCAGAAGATTAGGTTGTTGGAAGTAGTAGAGAAGAACCGCAAGGCTTTAGGATGGATTGTGTCAGATCTCGTGGGTATACACCCCACACTATGTTCACACTATATTTATGTCGAGGATAATGCTAGACATTCTGATGAGAGCTAAAATCAGATTGCGGCTTTTTTAGAGAATGAAGATGTTGGTGTAGAAAAAGCCGCGAAAACAGATCTCAGTCTATCAAACAAATTCGGTTTTTGTAAGAAAACCGACACTAATTATTTATCCAGGTGAGTGTGCCTGGGTCGAACTCAAGGAGGCAGAATAGAAGACTTTGATTTTTTTGGAGAAAAGATTTTCGTGATTTTATTTTAACTCTTCTAAAAGTGATCAGAGAAAAGACACACTTTTTATTTGATTTTTATTTTTTAATTTTTATTTGATTTTAATCTTCTCAAATTTTTATTTAATTTTCAAAAGTGATATTTTTCAAAAAAAAATTATTTATTATATACTATATGGAATATAGGTAGGTGATACAATATAATAGGTAGAAAGTCGAGCAACAGGCTCGAACGACACACGAAAACAAACCAAAACGGGATCGGTTTGCGACAAATCAAAACACAAAGAAAACACGAGAAAAAGACACGAAAATTTAATACAAACTTGTTGGGGTAGTTGCGTAACTACCGTAAAGAAACCGACGAAAAATGAAGTCAAACGAGGTCCAAAGATCCCCTACAGCCTAGGGGCATAAGCGCAAGAAAACTATGGAAATTGTTCTGCAAAAAGGTCCTCAAAGGACTGTTTTGAAAGAAAAATAAAGTGCTTTTACATTTAGGTCCCTGCGGAGGGACCTAAATGTAATTCTGAAAACCTTGTGGAGCGGGAATAAATTCTGGAAAGCCTTCTGGATTTAAGGTGCAAAAATTCCACCGCTTCGGAACTGACGGTTAGGATTAGAAGTTGAATGGCGCGATCCGATGCTCGTGCGTGTGCCACGTGTCGCACACCTGTACGTTCTGGAGCTCTGCTCCATTCTTGGTTCTGTTGCGCGCGTGACGAAGGAGCCTCCTTCTCCGACTTTTCACGATCAAACGCCGGCGTCTTGGGCTATCAGGTGGGGCCAGAGGGGTGGCTCCTCCACCCCTCGAGCGCCCGTGGTAGATGGTGATCGGTGGCAGCTCCGAGCGGCGGTGGAGGCACGAGGAAGATGGTGGTCCAGTGCAATAGCGTCTGAAGGTCAGAGGGTCACGCCATCTTTGAATGTGATTTTTGTGAAGACGAGGGCTTCCAGATCTGGGGAAATGGCTCCTGAAGGAAGATGGACCTACGAATAAACGATGGATATGCTCGATTCGAAGAATCGTCCTAAGGATTAAAGAGTCCGCAAGCTCAAAACATGGCGAAAAATTTGGTTTCTAGAATTATTACAATTGCGTGCGAATGATGATTAAACGAGTCGTGAATTTAAATGGATTTGAAACGAGTTTGAAAGGGAATTTGACTGGGTGTCTAAGCTAGGAGATTAAGCATCCTAATGATGGCTTAATTTCCCTAATATCTACACGAAGATCGAGGAGAAAATAAGGTGAAAATGAAGGAGTAGGTCTGTGGGTTCAAGGTGTATTACCTGGAATGAAATGCTCGACGGACGACCTTGGCCGGAGCTCCACGCACACGACGGTGGCGATGGAAGGCGGCGAACAGCCTTGGAACTCTTCCTCCGACTTCCCTCCTCCATGCTGGGCATCTCCTGGATGCTGTCACCACCGAGGATGGCCGGAATAAGGTGGAGAAGTTGGGATGTTCGGCTACTGGAACTGGGGGTCTAAGGTAGTTGGAAAGTTCGTTCGCGAATGGTGGACTTTGGAGCTTTAAATAGAGAGATTTCGTGCTCAACAAGTCGGATCGAAGGGTAGGCGATGGAGATGGTTGTTAGGGGAAGACGATCAAGGGTTAAAATCATCTGGAGGAGTTAAGTTGTGCGCGGGATAATTAGGTGAAGTCAGCCAGTTGGAACAGTCCGGCTGAACAGATTCTTGGAGAAGATAACCGAGGTGTTGACAAGGGTCAGCACCTGGTTGGCCAGAAGTCAAAGAATGTTTGTAAATTCATTAATAAATAGTAATTAAGGTTATTTTGAATAGGTTTAAATACGAGAAATGTAAATAAATTAATAATCTAATTTATGGAATAAATACTTTTTATAAATAGTGAATATTATTTGAAATATAAATATTATATCAATAAATATTTATAAATAGGTTTTAGATTTTTAGTTCAATAAATAAATAAATATTAATTTTATATTTTCTTAATTATTAGAATAATAAATAAGACTTGTGTGAATTTTTATAGATTTTAATAAATTAATTTACATATATTAATAAATATGGGTAATATCTAATTAGTTCATTTTTACTTATAATTTAGGGATTTTGATTTTATTAAAATAATAAATAAGCTCCAAAAATTATGAAATAAATTAAGGTTAAATTAAAAGATCATAAAAATATTTAGAAATTATAAAATTAAGAAAATTATAAATAATGTGTGTTACATAAAATAAATAGCCCAGAAACCCCGTTGTCTTTTGGTCCCAAAGCCGACTTTTTGCAAACGGACTCCGAATTCAATGAAACCACCTTTATTAATTAGAGAATATTATTTTATGAACTTTAAAGGTGAGTAGAGTGAAATTGGAATTCGTCTGAAGAAGTTATGATGTTTGGAAGTTGAGATTTTGACAATTTTCAAGTAAGATTTCTTGACATATATATATAGGGTAATATTTTTAACTTATTTTTATATTTTTATATACATTTTTAGAAATAATTATGAAAAGAGTTTAGTGAAAAATATGGACATATTAATTAATTAAAAATCTTTGAAGTTTTGTACTTATTTTATGAAAAGTGTATGGAGTATGACTTAATTTATTTTTAGGGTTTTCTTTCCTTATCTTTCCCTTACTTTTTGGTTTGTCGACCAATCCATGCTGACTTGGTCTCGGGGGTTAGGCTATAAATATACCTTATAGTTATATTTATATTTTAAGTCATATTGTACATATATACATATATCCAATCTGCCTTTTGTTCTTTTTTTGTTCTTTACCTATTTACATGCTTTTAATGGTTAAAAGTGAATATTTATACATGGATGAGGTTTTTGTTAAAAGATGAGAATAAATGAATATTTACATGCATTTGTTAAGGGTTTTAAGACAAAATGTGACAGAAAAGTTAATGAATCATGGATTCATCACCTTCCCGTGAGTTCCATAGGAGACTTAGTCCAAATCTACGGAAGTAGTTAAGAAATAGATTGAGAAGTGGTGTGGAGCGATTTTTATCTACCCAATATCAGACTCCAAATGGATGGCCCATTTACATGTTGTCCCGAAGAAGTCGGGAATTTAGATGGTCACCAATGAGGAGGGAGTTGAGATTGCGACACGAGTACCCACGTCATAGCACATCTGTGTCGATTACAGATGCCTGGATGCTGCGACCAAGAAAGATCACTTTCCCTTAACGTTTGTTGATCAGATTTTGGAGAGATTAGTGTGGAAAGAGTCCTTCTATTTTTTGAGGGTACTCAGGTTACAATCAAGTAGTCATCACCTCTAAGGACCATGAAAAAACTACTTTTACATGTCCTTTTGGTACATACGCATTCAAGCGCATGTCTTTTGTGCTATAAAATGGCCCAATTACTTTTCTGTGGTGCCTCATTGCTGTGTTTACCGAGATGGTTGGGGATTTTCCGGAGGTCTTCATGGACGACTTCTCAGTCCATTGTGATTCATTTGGTTCTTGTTTAATGCACTAGGATAGAGTCCTTCAGAGGTGCAGAAAGGTAAATCTGGTACTCTCCTAGGAGAATAATCATTTTATGATTAAGGAGGGTATTGTGTTGGGACACATCATCTCCAAAAGGGAATGAAGGTTGACCCTGCTAAGGTGGATGTGATCAAGAAACTTGATCCACCAACCAACATCGAGTCAATGAAGTCATTTCTGGGGCACGTTGGATTTTATCAACGGTTTATTCAGGATTTTTCTAAGATTGTCTGACCCCTGACTGAGTTCCTTTGAAAGGAAACCGAGTTTTTGTAGATCACAAGTGTCTTAAGGCCTTTGAGCTTCTTAAGAAGAAAATCTGTGACTCGCCGATTCTGTAGGCTCCCGATTGGTCTCTTCCCTTTGAGATCATGGCTAATGCTTCGGATTTTGCTATAGGAGATGTATTGGGCAGCGACGAGATCGGACTCCATTCGCTATTCACCACACAAGCAAAGTTTTGGACCCAACACAAAGAAATTAACAATGATCGAAAAAGAGATGCTTGCCGTAGTTTGGGCATTAGTATAAGTTTAGGTATGTGATTATCTTCTTAGTTATGTCATATTTTAGCTTCTCAGATTTATTTATCTTGGTAATTGATGGCGTCATATTCATTATTATCTCTGGTATTGTTTTTCTCTTTAGTATTTTACTAAATCGAAATATATCCCACCAAATAAATGCGTCTCGACATAGGGGAAGTAGCTGCTATTCTTTGTGGGCTTTCCATGATCACTGCATAATCCATGGAATTCCATGCATTGCACATGTCTTTAGTACGTTCGATCTTCCTCAACCTTCTGTATTCTCAATGGAATGAACTTTTATAGTTTTGGAGGGAGAATTTCAAGAGTGACTCCGAAGTAAAACCTAGACCAGTTTGTATGAGCTGTTTTGCAATTAGAATCTTATGAACCGGGTACATGTCATTAATTTATTTTAGATGAATAAGATGTGTCTCCATACATCTATATAGTTCCAATAGTTATATGCAATTAGGTAGTTTCTTGTTTTTATTAATTTTCTGGTGACATAGGGTTTCCGTTGGTGCTCCATTCGTTCATCGGGATAATCCTTTAATATTAATTTGTGAATATGATACGAAAACCTTTCAATATGATCTATACTGGTAGTTTATAATGTTACTTTCAGATTCTATGAGAATTTCTTCATAAAATGCTCCATTCTTTCATGCCAAAATAAGAATATGACGGTGTTCTTAAAGAGGTGTCAATCTAAATTCCCTTCCAAAGAGACCATTGATTTTACATCAAGTTTTTTCAGTATTATGACCATGTCGTAATATTTTTGGATGTTCAAGCTAGTTTTTTTCTTCAGTTATTGGTTCGGTCTTCTCCATGCTCTTGTTGATGTTGCTAGTGATCATCTTTGCCCTGCAAAAATTCTCGAGAGAGAAACTCATCGAGATAATTACTTTCACATTTAATATATTCTATATCAAATCATGTGCATCTAATATGATTTTTTTATATGGAAGAGATTTTTTAGATGCAAGGTTTTTGGCATCTTTCTCTAGTCCATATTTGACAGATTTACATTCAACTCTTAAAGAAAATTTATCATAACTTCTTTTGTCAATGTCTTATATTTTTGGTAGTGGGTATCTAATCCATTCAGCATCTTATTTAATGGTTTGTAATTAATCACTAGTTGTAGTGCCCGGCAGTGTTTTCTACATAAAAGATCGCACATCTCCAAGGTGATGAGTTTTTTCTATTAGATCATTTTTCTTTAATTGCTCAATTTCCTTTTTGTGTGTGCCCTAATAACCTCTTGTTCATTTGTATTGGTCGTGTTTTAGTGGGAGTAATTGATTCTAAAAGGTTTTTAATATAATATAGTTTGCCTTGTGTTTTTACACCAAATATTGTTGGTATTTCTGGATAAATATGATCGGTTATTCCCTTCTCAATTTTGCTAGTTTCTTATTTTCTATATTTTATAGTTATATTTCTTCTGCAAGTTCATTTACAAAATGGATTTTGTATTCTATGGATGCCTTCGTGTTTTCTAGGAGAATTAGTTCTTTCCTTTTGAACAACTTGAGAAATATATTCTTTCCTTTGATTATGTATTTGATCTCATCTTCTTCTACAATAAATGGCCTTGTCATGTTAAGAAATGAAGTGGCCAATATTATTTCTTCACCCATGCTTTTGAATAATGCAAAGAATCCTTTTACGCAACTCCTTGTATGCAAATATGCACACCAGAGTGTTCATGTTTGATGTATAAGAGCTTATGACATGCGAAGTTTTCATAAAAGTACTTTGTTGGGATTAATATATCATCTCGTGTCCCAATCGAGATCTATTATCTGGATTATTGGCCAAGACAACCTATCAGACTAGGGTCCCAACTAGAGCCCTTGACTGCGGTCCAAAATGATGAAGCCCATGTTAACCAGTAGTAGCCCCTACTAGTTTTAAGCTACTATCAATCTCTGTACTTGCTAGATGTGGTATTATATTTGAGGTGCTACAATCACCCTCGCTTATATTTGCAACGTCATCATTGTGCAATGGCACATGATCTATTCTCAGTAATAGTAGCGGCTTCACCTCTTGGATAACCCTTTTCTCATAACTCTCTGGTAGGGGTGGCTCCACTTCTTGGACAACCATTTCCGCTATTAAAGAGAATATTCTATGATATTGTATGTAACGTCCCAGGCGCCAAGTTTGTTCCGTTATCGGGGATTAGTGGCCTAGACAACATGTTGGATTTTAACCCAACTAGAGTCGTCAACCACAACCCAAAATACTTAAGCCCAAGTTAACTAATAGTAGTCCCTTCTACTTATAATCTATCATCACGTGTTGTGATTACTATATGTAGTACTATGTTTGAGGTGCTACAATCGCCCACACTTATATTCACAATGTCCTCGTTGCGCAATAACCCATGACCTATTCCCAATAACATCGGTGGCTTAACCTCTTGAGTAGCCCTTTCTTGCTAATTCTATGATAAGGGTGGCTCCACCTCGTGGGCTACCCTTTCCCTATTAGCGAGACTCTGCTATGATATGATATGTAACATCTAGGGCCCTTAACATGGTCCATTATCGAAGATTATTGACCCAGACAACATGTTAAGCTTGGGCCTAACCAGAGCTCTCAACCATATCCAAAATCTAAGCCTAGGTTGACTATTAGTAGCCCTTAATACTTTAAACTATCATCACACTTTGTAGTTACTAGATGTGGTATTATGTTTGAGGTGCTACAATTATTCCCTCCATTATACAATTTATGCCTAGCCTTGAGTTTATTAATGCGACATGTTTGAACATGGAGTTGGATCATATCTTCAGTGAGACGCTACACATCCACCTTTATTTTTCTATTTTTCTTATAAGGTTTAAGAATTCATCATCTGGTATCCATGGGGTTTCTCCTTCAAAATATGGTAATCTATCCTTGTTATCTTCTTATGTTACGGTTCCCTTTTGTGGTGGGAGCAGTTTCAGAACTTCGATTCTCCTTTTTAACAAGTATAGTTCCTTTTTTCTTCATTGTATTCTCTTCTTAATTCTTCTAAAATTGTTGGTTTTTGAGTTTGTTCTTTCTCCTTCAAGTATCTTGATCATGGAAGCATAAGGAAGGTCATCGTTTTTAACCTCGTTCCCATTCTATGTTTGTTAAATCAACTTTAAATATTTTTGTAGTTATTTTTTACTTTCAATATGATCATCAATTCTATTCAGCGTCTCTATAATAAACCTAATTGAGATGTTATGGTGTTTTGTCGAGTGATACGAGGTATCTTCACTTTTTGTACAGTTTAAGGAAGAACATTCTTCTTATTCTTATGATTGATTGATTTCATTTTCTGAACCCTTTCTCCTAATTCTTGAATCTCATTTACCTTTTTCTTGATATTTCTTGAAGCATTTATTTGCATAATATCCTTTTTCTTGCGGTTATAGCATGTATGTATCTTTCTTTTTTGTATTGATTATTTTTTCCATCCTTCCTCATTTCTATATGTTCTCCTTGGATATCTCGCTTTTGTTTTTCTTTCAATCTTTTTCTTTAGCACTTCCCTTGATATATATGGATTGTTCTATTTCATACTCAAATTAATATCGGAAGTCTCCTACTTCTCTTTTCCATATGAACATCTCATTCTTTAGTTGATTCTTCAATTTCATGCCGTTACATAAGTCCATGCTTGCTTGGTTTATCTATTAGACAATATCTCCATGTGAAAGTATTTCCAGGGGAAGTGTAGTGAGCCATGAGGTGCTTTTTAACCTTCTCAACAAACAAAGTAGGGAGACCGGCTATGAAGTTTTCTATCCAAACTAGGTGACTGATGTTGTTTAACTAAAATACTTTTGATAAAAAAAATGTTTTTGTACGATTTGAAGTCTGATAGTGTAGGTTACTTCCAAATTCTTTAGTTGTTGTGCTAATTTTTCTTGAGCATTTTATGGATGGTCCTACAATGTGTTGTGTAATGTTAAGGATTATGCACACTCGTGTATTTTGCCCATTTTCTCACTTGATCGGTGCTCTTGTTCCATCCCGTGTTAACGACATAAAAGATGGCATTCTTTTTTTCTTGCACGAGATAATGATTCCATCATCTTGATAGTTGCACTACAAATCGAGTTGTTACCCATTTGTACTGCTTATTGTTGATTATTTTCCCTTTCCATACTTGCTTGGATGAATATGTTCATCTTGTGTAGGGTTTTCAACATTTGGTATTCACTAAGTCCACTATATTCCATTCCACCAATGATTCAGATGCTCCGTTATATGTATCTACTATATTTTCTACATATTTTTCTAGCTAGAGATTTATCGGGGTAGGTCTTCTATAATAGTTTTTCTTGTCTTGTAATTATATTGTTGTTTTCTTCTTTTCGAATGCTGGTGTTGAACATGTGAGCCCAAACCATTATGGAATATATGTTATTGCAAATATCATTCCTTGATCTGAATGAAGAATAACTAAGTTGCATAATAGGTCCCTGATGAGTCACCATTTCAA